>OX465089.1:56475815-56771822 GCA_949987675.1 Chymomyza fuscimana
TTTAATGTGTTTCCATAACTAAAAGTATTGTTACTTCATATACATACATACTTGTTTTAGTTTAGATTTTTGGGAAGGCAAATTCAATTTTGACAAAGCAAAGGAAAGGATATTTTGCCGGCGGCTATTTGCTTTGCCACGCAAGTAGGCGGCGATGAACAAAAGTGGCGTTTGCAAGTGGTTTATTCGTTCGATTGCTAGAAAACTATTAATCCTAGGATAGTAATAGAGAACTCATTTTGTAGATCATTTTATATACTTCAATAGAGTACTTGGATATTCTTGCGAAAGTCCCACCAATTTTACGGTAGGAGCAGATATTTTGAAAAACACCAAAACTATTTCCACTTTTTTAACTTTGAATAGTCATTGTGCCTGAACCAATTAATCAATCACTTTGATTTGAGTTTTATTTGAAAAATTCTATATTTTACTGATAATAATTTTTATTAAAAAAACATAAATAAATCTAACTGTAATAGCAAAACAATATTATGCAATAATCACACCAACCACTTTTTGGCGGGAAAGAGCAACTGCCTTTGGAAAATTTGGTTTAGGACTTAATTGGGGTCCCAAACAATCTGATGATGTTTTCTACTCAGTATTTTTTTCAGGCTCAAACTCTTTGTTTATTGTAGTAAACAATCAGCATCAGCAATAGCTAAGCATTAGCTAAACATAATGCGTTGGTTTAAACTTAAAAGCAAAAACAAAATTGAATACAAACAATGCAGCTGCGCTATGTTTTTCTTTTTATGCATTTGTAGTTGTGAATATGCATAACGCAATTAAATATTTTAAAACTTCATTACAATTTTTGGGCTCATTGAGAAAAAAAGCAAACAATTATTTTATTTTTTTAGCATTGTTGCACCAAATCAGTTTCTAAGCAAATGCAACTTGCAATTAAAAAAATGCATTTCCCTAAAATTGCCATATAAAATGAATAAAAGTTGATTTAGTAAAATGGCAAAAAATAAATTGCAAACTAATTAAATAGCGAAGAAGAAAGAAGTCAAAAATTATGATTAGCCAAGGCCGGCAGCCCAAAGATATTATAAACTCTAGGAAGTGTGGTTGGCGGGCAGAGTTAAAAAGGAAAATCTAAAAATAGCCCATACAATTCTCGTGTTCTTGCAATTGAACTCGGCTCTATACTTCGTTGTTGGCTGTCGGCAATGTTCATAAATTCAGCCGCAACCAAATTTGTAAATTTTTAGTTTCTGAGCATTCATACCCTTTCTCAATATGTGGCTGCTATGACACTTTGCAATCGCGTTTGCTTTACACTAACAAATGCATGCATAAATGGCGAAAAATACGAAGAAGAGTATTTTGCTATCGCCTTCCATTCTGCTGAACTGTTTTGCATTGCGGCACACACAAACACAAGTCATTTTTAGCCGAAACAAAACAGACTTTTGGTCAGCGCGTTGTCATTAATAGCTGCATGTTATTAGGCCACTGTCGATAGAACTGTTTTTTTTTTTACCAATTATTTTTTAATAAAGTTTAAAACAGTGATGACAATAACTTGTCGTGAGTTGTAGAAATATGAATGATGATTTATATAAAAAATGATAAATGATGATGATAAAAAATTAATAAAAGAAAGAATTGATCATTGTTCCATTGGTTTAAAATATTAATATTTTTAATAATAATATTATATTAATATTTTTTAAAGTAAATGCTTAAAATAAGCGATGTCTTAATACTTTGTATGCCTCACTGAAAAAAAAAAATTAATAAATGTACAAAAGAAACAATATTTACAATATTACAAACTTTGCACAACGAAATTTCCTTATATTAATAAAACTATTTTGAAAGAAATATAAAATCAAATAAAATGTCAAAATTAAAATTGAAAACTAAAAAGTTAATATATAATAGCAAAGAATATACATACATATGTAGAACTACACAAAAAAGTTTACTTTGCTTGAATTTATACATTTGCTTGGACATGAAACTTAGCAAATGGAATTCGCGCAGTAGCAATGGCCTAGTGGAATGAGTGTTCGACTCAGACTCTAATGTGTCGAGGTTCGGTTCTTAAATGGATGTTAGATTCAATATGATTTTTTTTTTTTTTTTAATTTTCCATAATTTCTGTTCTTTTTCTATTAGATATATATTTTTTTATTGTCATAAGAAAATTAATGTTTCATTTTCGACAAATGTTTTCCCAATGACAATATACATACTAAGATGTGTATGCAAAATTTTCTTCAGCTCTATGGCGCGGGCAGTGAGAGCACAAACAGCCAAATTCTAAAGTTTTTAATTTTTGAGCCTTCATACCCTTTCGAAGCCCACCCGTACCAACAAGCGCTAAAATGAATTTGGCTGAGATGCACATTCTATGTAGTTCTTTCTACATTCTTTGATAATATTTAAATTATATTTATTATATTTATATTTAAATAAAAAAAAAAATTGTTTCGTTGCGTTATTATTAACATATTAATGAAATAAAATTAAAATATTTTGCCAAATATCATCTATAAACCAGCATGCATACAGACAAATTTCCCATAAACTGTCTGAAATGGACATACTCCAGGAAAAAGCATGTACCAATGCTGCCTTGCAATTCAAAATGAACCGATATACGCTGCGGCGCTGCAAATAATGTAAAAGCAGAAACGAAAAATAATAGCAAAAGGGTAAATAAACAAAACGCAAATCCACTTCGAATTTGGTTTCGTTTGCTTTGCATTGTGTTTGCGAGCCCTCGTCAGTGATAAACTTTTAAAATTTTCGAACTCGGAGAGAATTTTCGCCTCTGTCTATTTGGTACTCTCTGCTCTGAACCAGCTAACATAACTTTAACATCCCGGCATTCTGGCTCAACAAATGATAATAGCGTTCAAGCGCCAACGGCCGTTCTTACGCCTCTCTTTAATATATACTCTTTGTAGAGATCTATTTAACGCCCACTCAAAACGGTCAAGTGGAAAGGTTTCAGCGCTACTAGCAATAGATGGTGCCAAAAAGTAAATATAAAAATCAGCTGTTTGTTGATTCTGTTTACGAGTGCATAAAGTGCATAAAATAATAAAAAGTGATAAAATGAATCGCCAAATGAAAACATTGCTTAGTATTTATTTCGCAACTAACGCTATTATTGCCTATTTATTTGCCAAATAAAAAAAATAAAATATTTTATAAATAAAATAAAAAACGAAGAATGTGGGTAAACTCATATTTAATACGCAGAGCTGAGTGTGGAAGATCCTTTATTATAGCAATTTTTTGCTCTTTAGTAAAATTTGTGCACCTATTTTGCCTACGCGCCATTTCTTTTTAACGCCATCTACACGTCAATTTTAAAAAAATATGCAGCCCTGCTGCTGCGTACCAATGATTTTGTTCTTGGCGCTAAGAATTTTGACAGCGTTTTTTTTATATGAAGTTTTGTTTTCTTTCACTCGGTTTTACACTGCTGCGTACTAGGCTTTAGGTTGCGCTACTGATATTTTAATTTTAAAGCCTAGTACGCAGCAGTGTAAAACCGCGTGAAAGAAAAAAGTGCTACTTATTTGGTGCGCAAACAAAAATTGTATGGGTAGAGTTTGTGACCTCACAGTGCTGCCCATGTATGGGCAATTGACATGTAGATGGCGCTACTAGCAGGTGCCAAAAAGTAAATATAAAAATCAGCTGTTTGTTCATTCTGTTTAAAAGTGCATAAAGTGCATAAAATAATAAAAAGTGATAAAATGAATCGCCAAATTAAAACATTGCTTAGTATTTGTTTCGCAACTAACGCTATTATTGCCTATTTATTTGCCAATAAAAAAAATAAAATATTTTATAAATAAAATAAAAAACGAAGAATGTGGGTAAACACATATTTAATACGCAGAGCTGAGTGTGGAAGATCCTTTATTATAGCAATTTTTTGCTCTTTAGTAAAATTTGTGCACCTATTTTGCCTACGCGCCATTACTGTTGCTATCTAAATAAGTTGCACCACATTAATGTTTCGTTTTTAGCGCGCAAAGAGAACAGCTGATTCTTTTTTAGCGCCATCCACACGTCAATTGTAAAAAAATATGCAGCCCTGCTGCTGCGTACCAATGATAAACTATTGACATTCACAACCTTGCCTAACAGACGTACATTGCCACCTTAGGAGAAAAAGGTGCACAGCAATTATTTACTTCATAACGACAAATTAGTTAAAATAAAAAAAACAATTTTTAACTTTCATTTAACATCAAAAACATCTATTAATATGCTAAAATAATCACTTCGAATTATTATTGTTTAGTACAGCAACTAGGTGGCAACTCCTTGCCACGAAAAGATTTTGCACGTTGACACAGAATGGCAAATGTACCAAAGATTTTAATAAAGATTTCGCAAAAATGAAAATCATAAATTAAAACATTAAATTTGTCAAAACATAAAGGTACAGAAAACTCAGAAATTAAACATACTTTCCAAATAAGTAATACTTTCATTGAATACGTTAGTTTTTATTGGTGAATTTAATCAAATCTCAATCAATTTTGTCGAAGATTTTGAAACCGTTGCGAATCATGTCTGTGGCACCAAGAATCGGAATGGCAACGAAATTGCAACGAAATGGTTTTCTGTGGCACCCCAGAATAACCACTCAAACGGGCAAAAAACTGCATAACGCCCATGTTAAAACAGACTTGCAAGAAAAGGCATACTGTCAAAATCTTCGACAAAATTGCTTGAGATTTGATTAAATTCACCAATAAAAACTAATTTATTCAATGAAAGTATTACTTATTTGGAAAGTGTGTTTAATTTCTAAGTTTTCTGTACCTTTATGTTTTGACAAATTTAATGTTTTAATTCATGATTTTCATTTTTGCGAAATCTTTATTAAAATCTTTGGTACATTTGCCATTCTGTGTCAACGTGCAAAATCTTTTCGTGGCAAGGAGTTGCCACCTAGTTGCTGTACTAAATAATAATAATTCGAAGTGATTATTTGAGCATATTAATAGATGTTTTTGATGTTAAATGAAAGTTAAAAAATCGTTTTTTTTATTTTAACTAATTTGTCGTTATGAAGTGCGCCGAATTTAATACATAATTAAATAAATAATTGCTGTGCACCTTTTTCTCCTAAGGTGGCAATGTACGGCTGTTATAGGCTTTTCACACTGAGAACATTTAAGCGGAACGCATGGGATTTTTTGAAGATGTGAAATTGGTGTTCACACTGACAACATCTAGCATCTAGCATCTAACATCTTGCTGTCATATTGACAGGCTGACACGTAAAATCAGCAATTTATGAAAATATATTAAAAATGTTATTTAAAATTAAAATATCTATCTTTTTATGCGTTAATTTGCAAGATCAAATATTATTAAGGAAGGGTTTTATGAATTCATGTTGAAAACATTAATTAATTGGAAGTATTAATGAGGACGACGAGCTGGTGCTAACTCGCACATACACACATACATATATATAGTACATATACATATATGCAAGCGCCACGATCGTGCTGTTTGGATGTTTGTTGGTGTTGTGCTAAAGTGCATCGAGTCCATTGGACCTCACCAATGCCTGAAAGCCACTGGTTTCGAAAAATATTAGTAAATTCATAATTCATATTCATTCATATTATAAAAAAAAATATGCATATTAGCTATTTGTTCAATTGGATGGGTGCTACTACATTAACATAAAGTCAACAGCAGTAGAAGCTATTGACCACCATAATTACTAAGTTAGTTTTTTAGCAAAATTAAACCTTGAGCTACACATTTTCATATGTCAATCACCGTCGAATCATCGCCGGTGCAATAGTAGATGTCAAAAACAATATGCTGATTTTTTAATGAGCCACAATTTGCCTTTGTTTATAAAAATGTAATAAATAAGAGATACAAAATATAAATCAATAAAATTAGTTTTTACATTTTTCCCTCATCCAACTAGAAGCTCCGACTGGAACGCTTGCTGGATTGCGTTGTACGTTTTTGTTATCTATATATTGCCGCACATTTTAAATTGCGTGCCAGTTCCGTAAACATATGAGGCTTTGGCGCCTTGTTTTGAATTCAAAGTTGCCAGTCTTTTTCAATGAAATTCGCAACGAATGACAAAATTTAGAGGTGCACAGAAAAATAATCGAGTAATTTCTCATCGGGACACAATAAGATAGGAACATTTCCACAAGATGTTGGAATGATGTTGAAATTTACGGAACGGGTAATTCATACGTAGCATCTTCGACATAAGATGTTAGATGTTAAATGTGCCCCAGTGTGAATAGGCTATTAGGCAAGGTTTTGAATGTCAATAGTTTAGCAGTTTAGGTTCAAAATTAAAATATCAGTAGCGCAACCTAAGGAGAAAAAAGCCACAAAAGCATATGATTTTAATAAATTAAGTAATATATTCAATAAATAAAAGCGTCGTTTTAAATAATTGGCGAGCGCATCGAAAATACTAAATCCATCTACTGCAAGGGCACAATTAGCATTACAATTTTCAATAGCATTTGCATGTGTGTGTTTTGTATTCAAATTTCACTTCATTTGTTAAACGCCTTAAACCTTTGCTGGACTGTATGACAGCCTTGAAGCGATCTAGAGGTTCTTCGACACCTTCGCTCCACCTTTTCTTCGTCCATATGTGTTTTTTTTAAGGCATCAATGGCTAGCAATCCTGCAAGAGGCATTTTAAAAATTATTTTCTATTTTCGTGCAAATTTGCAAATGTAAACAAACGAAATTTGCCATACACTACGCTGAGGACAGCTGTTGACCCGTAGGGTTGCCATACAAACTCTTGTATTGGGCGGTACAAATATTCAAACTTTATTTAAATTTATTTTGTACAAATGGAAATTAAAATGATGCAAAATATGCTGACAATTATCGCTTAACGTAATAAAGAATAAACTTTATTGGATCACTGTTAATAATCATTTATTTAAACGAGTGTCTAAATGTTCTAAAATAATTTTTGCAAAGTAGCAACCCTTTGCTGCCATTCTTGCAAAAGCGTATTGTCAAGGGGAGGTGAAGTTTGCACATTTTTGACTATAACTTCTGTTGTATTTGTCCGATTTTGTTCATTTTTTACACATAGATGCATGTATCCACAACGCATCGCTCTGTTAAATTTCAAATGAAAATATTAAACGGTGTGTCTAAAAACCGCGAAAATCTACAGCGGGAGAACGGGGAAAGATATTGACATGATTCAACAAACTTCATCTGCTTAGGAAATATGCGCACCAGCTGGTAAAGTTTCGTGTCTCTAGCTCTTATAGTCTCCGAGATCTAGGCGTTCATACGGACGGACAGACGGACGGACGGACATGTCTCAATCGCTACCGGAGGTTATGATAAGCATTTTGGTATAAAGGACTTGGGGTCTGCCACGCCTCCTTCTGTCCGTTACATACATTGCACAAATCTAGTATACCCTTTGTACCTATAGGTACAGGGTATAAAAACTGCTAAGTTTGAAAGCGGTGCAGTCGACAGGCGATTCAAAAGGGTTACGCATATTGTACAACGAAACCAGAGCCACTGTCCGTTCATTATCAGCGCTCGGAGTACCTACTGCAAATTATCATGTTATGGTCAACTCTCTGCTTCTACAAGCGATACCCACACATATGCGTGTAGAATATCACAAAATGCGTAAAAAAGCGCAGTTATCAGAAAATGAAAGTAAACAAAGGAACGAGCGAGTAACTAGAGAGCGAGTATTAAGTAGACGCACAGCTGTTGGTTTGTACTCGGCAGAGCGAGCGAATAAAAGACAGTGCAAATTTTGTAAAAGAACAAACCACGAACTAAAAGATTGTAAAGATAAAACGATAACACTAGCAGAACGTAAAAATATATTAAAAATCGTAGGTTGTTGCTTTCGTTGTGGAAAATTAAATCACACATCGAAATTTTGCAGAAATCAATACATAAAGTGCAATTTATGCAGCGGCAGACATATGACATCATTGTGCGAAAAGGCGAGTCAAAGAGGAGCAGCAAATGATACTCAAAACTCAATAAGCGAGAAGAAGTCAACAACACTAAGTGCATCAGTTTACCGTACAGTAAACGAAATTTATTTGCAAACAGCGAAAGCGTTTTTTATAAACGGTTCGAATAAAGTATTATCGCGCCTAATAATGGACAACGGCAGTCAGTGCACTTACATAACAGAAAATTTGGTCAAACAATTAAAATTGCCTACTATAGCTACAGAGAAAACAAGAATTTATGCGTTTGGTGAATCAAAACAAAACAAAAGGCTGATGCGGTTAAAACGTGTGCTTGTAAACATTCAAAGTCAGTATTCCAATAAAAGAATAGAAATTTATGCTACTGTCGTACCGCATATATGTGCAGACGTTTTACCGGTGCCGCGCGTAGCAAAACAAACAAAAAGAAATATAGCGGACTCTCAATCAACAAGCGATGAATTGTTCAGAGGCATACATATGCTTATTGGACAAGACAATTATTGGAAATTAAATTACGACAAGCGAGAAAACTTGGATACAAATCTAGTTGCAGTCGAGACTTTCTTTGGCTGGACAATCCAAGGTCATAGCGGTGATATCAAGCTTGATCAGAGATGCATACTAAATGTATTTGAACAGCGCGAGGAGTTTGATATTGAAAAATTTTGGAATTTGGAATCGATTGGCATATCAGCGTGCGAAGAGAATAATAAGCAGATTGCAGAAATTGTTTTTACTGACGGTAGATATTCTGCAAAAATGCCATGGAAAATACCCAAGGATGATTTACGTGATAACAAGCATGTAGCAATGTCGCGTCTTAGCAATTTGACCAACAAATTAATGAAAAACTACGATAAATTAATAGAGTATGACCAAGGTATACGAGAGTTGCTGAGGGAAGGCGTAGTACAATCTGTTCCCGCTACAGGCAGCGGATTCAAGGCTTACTATATGCCGCATCGTCCGGTATATAGAGAAGATAAAGACACAACTAAAATGCGTGTTGTATTTGATGCAACCTCTAGCGAGCACGGAACAGCGTCTTTAAACGACCATTTAACTTCAGGTATCAATTTATTAACTGATTTGACTGCTATTTTATTAAGATTCCGTTGCCAGAAAATTGCCATAGTGGCTGATATTGAGAAGGCATTTCTTCAAATTGCAATAGATGAAACAGATCGAGATTGCCATCGTTTTTTGTGGTACAGCAAAACTCCAGAGATTGGCCAGCAGTTTCCCCAGGTTACTGAATATCGTATGGCACGTGTAACATTTGGAGTGACATCGAGTCCGTTCGAACAGCATATACAAGGGCAGCCACCGGAATGCGAATCAGTTTGTAAAGTACTACAGAAATCATTTTAGGTTGACGATTTGGTTACCAGCGTAGCGAATATTGAAGAAGCGGAAAAATTATATTACTCAGCGAAAAAGATTATGCAGCAAGCGAGCTTCAACCTGCGTAAGTGGAACACTAATGATATTTATTTAAAAAGGCTATTCGCAGAAACAACATTGGTGCTGCCCTTGGAGCAAAATGTGCTTGGAATCAGGTGGAACACCATTACTGATGAGTTTAGCGTAGATCTGGAAAAGACCATAGAGTACATACAAGGCTTACTACCAACTAAACGAAATGTAATGAGATCTATGGCTCGTATATATGATCCCCTAGGATTTTTGGGTCCTTTCACTGTCAATATTAAAATATTGTTACAAAAAATTTGGAAGGAACACTTGGAATGGGATCAACTATTAGCGGATAACTTAGCGAAAGAATTTACGGCTTGGCAAAAAGATATTTCGTCTCTGATAGAATGATAGAATATATTAGAGAGATCAGCGATAGAGACATTAAAACCATGTTTATATGCTCAAAAAATAGAATTAGCCCTATAAAAGAGGAAATTGCAACCACACTACCTAGGCTTGAACTGACTGCTGCACTTATTGCATCAAGATTGGCTAAGTATCTGCAAACAGAAATGAATTTAAATATCAATAACGTTTTTATGTGGACAGATTCAAGCATTGTTCTAAATTGGATTGCTGGAGATGGAAAACAACCGAAACAGTACATCAAAGCAAGAGTTAGCGAGATCAACAAATTAACAAATGTTGGCATCACTGCGAAGGCAAATGCAACCCAGCGGATTTGTTGACAAGAGGTATACCTGCAAAAAAGCTGCAAACGTCCGAGCTTTGGATGCACGGACCATCATGGCTATCAGCCAATAGCGACACTTGGACAACAACATCAACATTAAATGCAAACGAGCAAACAGCGTTATGGATCCATAAAAAGGATATAGAAGACATCGTCTGCAATATGCCGATGCAGTCTATATTTCCCATGCAGCGATATGGATCTCTACAAAAGATGCTGCGAGTAATAGGATATATTTTGCGATTTATCACGAGAATTAAGAGCAAAGTAAAACAATTGAAAATAAATGCAAATGTAAACAATATCAAAGAGTTGTCGGCTGACGAACTAAAAGTAGCAGAATTATATTGGATAAAATACATACAGCAACAAGTATATGGAGTCGAGTTGAGCGCACTGCAAAAGGGTCAAGGCATTCCCAGCGATTCAAAAATTATAAGTCTTAATCCCAAACTAAGCGATGGTGTACTTAAACTCAGCGGTCGACTTCTACACAGCGAATTTGGAGAGCAGTGTAATCCAATAATTTTACCAAAAAGCTCTTATTTTTCAGAACTTCTAGTATTAGACGCACATCAGAAGCTAAAACATTGCGGTATGAATGCAACCTTATCCAAGCTGCGCAAGCGTTTTTGGATAATTAAAGGGCGACAACTTATTAAAAATGTACTTCGGCGATGCGTTATCTGCAAAAGGTTACATACCAAAAGTGCATCTGAGCCCTGGACAGGCTTACCTATTGAAAGACTGGTCACCTGCAAGCCTTTTGAGACGACAGGATTGGACTTCGCTGGCCCCCTGTACACAACCAGCGAATCAAGCGATATACAGAAAAAAGTATACATAATGTTGTTTACTTGTGCAGCAATACGTGGTGTGCACCTCGAACTAGTAACTGACATGAGAGTTGAGACCTGCATCAATGCACTAAGGAGATTTGTGGCTCGACGAGGAGAAGTTCGAGTTATAATATCGGACAACGCAAAAACGTTCAAGCGATCAAGTTTGGAGTTACAAAAGCTTGAAAAATTAATGGATTCTAACCAAATACAACAATTTACAGCGAGTAGCGGAATAAAGTGGAAATTCATACCCGAGCGAGCAGCCTGGTGGGGAGGATTTTGGGAGCGCCTCGTACGAACTATCAAAGGTTGTTTGAAAGCTAATTTTGGAAAGGCCAAACTGAACATTGAAGATCTTCAAACTCTGCTCGTCGAGGTTGAAAGCGTGGTAAACCAAAGGCCACTTACATACGTCAGCAGCAACACAAACGACTTAGAGCCTCTTACACCCGCACAATTCATGGGCGACTGCAGGATTTTAAGCGGCGAGAATTTTAAAACAGATGGGACTCAAATTAGCAACATGTGGAAAGCGAGAACAACCCTAATTCAACGTTATATAAAGAGATGGCGCAACGAGTATTTAATGCAATTGCGTTCTATTCATTTTAACAGGTCCCAAGCAGCAATAAGTCTAAGCGAAGGTGACGTAGATTTGGTACAAGATGACCACCAACCAAGGCTACTATGGAGACTGGGCGTGGTGACATCGAGATACGTTGGACGCGATGGGCGTACAAGAGCCTGCGACGTTCGAGTCAAAAACCAAAAAATTTTGAGACGTCCTATTAAACTCCTTTATCCCCTAGAGATAAAGTCACTCGGATGGGCCGTGCAAAACTTGGAACGTTTAAGGAAATAATAAGGCCAAAGTGCACAAGACAAAAAAGAGAGCGACACGACCGATCAGTTGAAATGACAATTGGCAAGTGATTTATTATAAATGAGGGTTGGTACATGTATGCTTAGAACTAACAGAGTGCAAAAGAGTTATGAGTGTGAGAGAAAATGTTAAATGTATGTTACTTGGCTGTGTGCTGATATTTACAGTTACATGTTTTATGTTGCTATTGAGTGATATTTTATGTATAAGCGAGGTGTGTCATGTAAATATGTGAATTTGACCGAACACATACATTTAACATAAGATTACATTTCATTGCACAAACTGTTAGACATAAGGTGTTATTAAGTAGTAATAAAATCATGCACGCAGCATACAGACGTGAAGAGCCGGGTCTTATATAATTTCATAATAATATTTTTTATACGAAATAAGATGGGTCGGACGGGGAGTTATAGGCGAGTCCAGCCCTGCTAGGTTAGAGTTTATTAAAATTGGTTCAATGGCTGGTAGGTTTGCCTTTTTGCGCTTAGGTGAAACTCTCATAAGCTGCAAATTGCCAAACATACTTGAAATTGAAGAAAACTTATCTTGTAGAGAACGAAAATCCTTATAAAGGTCATCAAATCCCAGTTTTGTCTGGCGCATAAAGGCTTTCATCTCAACTTCAGCGGAACGACAAGTTGTGCAGGTCCAGTTTAGGCCTTTGCCCTCACGTATGCAGTCATAAACACGGCCGGTCAGACCGGCACATTTTAAATGAGCTATATTGTCGCACATCCAGCATGCAACATAGGCTTCGGTTTGTATACCGCTCCATTTACAAGATGGATAACAACAAATCTTTAGGTCACTCATGACGATGATTATTTACAAAAGATGCAGCAGACAGACAGTGTATATGAGTCTGACGGTGTATAAGCGACCCAAAGCTTATAAACACAGCAGTTATTCAGCAACAACAAATACGTATGCTCAAATCAAATAAGAGATGCACGCAACAACAAGAAAGCGTTGGTGAGCGCAGCACAAAGAAGAATACGCAAAGCGCCGCACGAAATAAAAGCTCGCACTGAGAAACAAGCAACAACAACAAAAACTAAGCTGAGCGGCTAGGCTGAGCTTAAAATGCTAAATCGGTTGAATATATCATATAGCTCCCATAGGGCAGATCGGTCAAAAAAACGATTTTTGTACAAAATTTGTTGTGTTTCGTTTGTTTGTGAAGATATTGTAACCAAATTTGACATTCAAATGTTTTTTAGAGATCTTCAACACTGTACCAAATTTGATCAAAATCGATTGACTATATCATATAGCTCCCATAGGACTAATCGGTCAAAAAAACGTTTTTTCCACAAAATTCGTTGTGTTTCGTTTATTTGTGAACATACCGTAACCACATTTGGCATTAAGAAGTTTTTTAGAGTTCCCAAGCACTATACCAAATTTGATCAAAATCGGTTGACTATATCATATAGCTCCCATAGGATCGATCGATCGAAAATTTGTTTTTTGTACAAAATTCGTTGTGAATCGTTTGTTTGTGAAGATATTGTAACCAAATTTGGCATTAAGAAGTTTTTAGAGTTCCCAAGCACTGTACCAAATTTGATTAAAATCGGTTGACTATATCATATAGCTCCCATAGGGCCAATCGGTGAAAAAAACGTTTTTTGCACAAAATTCGTTGTGTTTTGTTTGTTTGTGAAGATATTGAAACCAAATTTGGCATTCAGAAATTTTTTAGAGATCTTCAAAACTGTACCAAATTTTATCAAAATTGGTTGACTATATCATATAGCTCCCATAGGGCCAATCGGTCAAAAAAACATATTTTGAACAAAATTCGTTGAGTTTCGTTTATTTGGCAAAGAAATATCTTTTGAAGTTTGTAAGCAATATATCGGACTTGATTGCAATTTGGTGGTACAGGGTATCCCAAAGTCGTCCGCGCCCGACTTTAACTTACGCCATCTTTCTTAATGTATTTAGTAATTTTGTCCAGTCGGTAGATACAGTAAGAGATCCATACTGAATTGAAGGTAGGATGCTATTTTCTTCTAAGTGTAAATTTAATTTGGTCTTAATTAATCGCTCGACGATTTTAGAGAATCCACACAGTAATTGGTCTATAGGTATCCAAAGGCTGCTTATGGAAGAGCAAACACCAATATATATGAAAGAAAAACACTAACACATCTAAAGCAAACCTTTTTTTCATGTTATTAATTCACAAACTAGTTAAATGTAATACCCCAACTTACATTACTAAAATTGTACAAAGCTTTTTAGCAGAAAAATACATCTTCGTGAGTTTGGATAGTACTAACTCCAATAAAAAACTTGTCTGTGCTGGAGTACCTCAGGGATCTGTTTTCGGCCCTATTTTTTACAATGTATACACTCACGACATTCCATTACTTGAGAACTGCAGTACTCTAATTTTTGCAGATGACACAGCACTTATACTACTGGTGATACATGCACTGATATACATAACATACTACAAAATTCATTGGATTCAATTTCATATTTTTACAAGTGAAAAATTAAAATTAACCCAACAATAACCAAAGCGGTATTTTTTTCAAGGAAAAGAAAACCATGTTTTTTACCTATTGTTAAGCTTCATCTTAACAACTCTTATATTAAATGGGAAAACTCTTTGAGACTGCCTACCTAATTGTAAAAAGGTCTGCTGAAAAAAAAAACATCTGTAACAATTTAGCAATTTCCTCCCATGCACTTTTTCTCACCAGTGCATTAAAGTGCATTTTGTGTGTTATAATCCCATAACACTGGGTGAGCTTGTACTGCTTTTATAAGCGCTATTTTTTGTTCCCTTGGAAATGATTCACACTGTTTTCTTCTACCTGCCATTTCGAATAAAAAAATTGTGCATATATGTATGTATATTAATTAGCGCCAACGCGCAACAGCTGCTGTTAGTGTTACCACACCTAGTAAAGTAGTGGCGCCATCTAACGTTAGGCATTTTTAAAATTAAAATAAAACACTGTTTTGTTTTGTTGTCTGCGACCCATCGTCAAACATTTTTAATCGGAACTTTTCGCCACCATTTTTTTGATATGCAGTTTTTCATTTATTGCTGCAAAAACGAAACAATTGTAGAAAAACCGTATTTGAGTTTGTGCTGCTTCTTCCCTGTGTTTGTTTACTTTTATAAATTACTGCAAATAATCATTAAAATAAAAATTTGGATTTAAAAATGCCAAGACTGAACGTAAAGTCTACTTTGATTGAAACTGTTGCTAAAGTGGCTTTGGCTGAAATTAATTTTATGAAGGTTCGTCTACTAAAACAAATTCATCGTACAAAACCTAAATTTTGTTTAATACAGTGACAGTACAGGGTTGCGGGCCGACGCACTAATTGACGAAGTTCTAGATAATTATCATGAAAACATGAATGCAATTATACTCCCGCATCGCGGTGACCACTTTCATATCCTTAAGTCAATTGGCGCCAAAACGTGCTCAGTTCCTTCGATGACAAGCGATTTGTTCAAATGCTGGGGGTAACTCCCCGACAGCTCCAGCATATATTAAGCCTAGTACATCAATTTTTACTCTTTTATTTGCATAAACTCCAACAACACGTAGTCATGTCTAATTCACTTGGTTACGCACAAAAAAGGCGCAACCTTATTTTACTTGCGTTAATGCCATTTGATTATTTTAAATTTGGCGCTTACTTTTTTCCAACGAGTATACAGTAACTCGTTGCTTTTCATATCACGGAATGGCAAAAAAATTACATATGCGAGCAGCGAATTATCATATTGTGCAACACTTTCTCAACAAGTCAACAGCAAAAAGTAGATTAGGGTTTGGGTTGAGGAAAAGTTGAGTTGAGAGTTGAAACACAGGGTTGTATTTTGCCATACATTTTGTTTTTGTAAAAGTCCTCAAGTCAACACAAAGCGTGAATACCCTAATTGAGTTAGTTGTTCGAAAACTTGTGGCAACTTTACAATGTGAACTTATCGATAGCTGGCCAACTGGTCATCTCGCAATTTGGCGCACTTTTTAAACAAACAACATTTGTAGTTAACTGTAATAAATTTTTAAAGTGGCAAAAAAGGAAACGCTAAGCGTAAGAGTATTATCATCATCATCATTTCCTTTATCTCCCACTGGACCATAGGGCCTCAGTAGAGTATTATGCAAGAAAATAATTATGCACCCCAATGCAATCCAAAATTTGCCAAATGTTGGTAAAGTTTCACATTCACGTTGTCAACTACAGGAAGTACGGCTGTAAGAATGAAGTGTACTTGTTCATGGGATGACTTGGAAGTCATCTGCTTGCATCAGAATGATATAATTAACCGCATGGTCTAAACAATTGTGAAATGCTTACGGAGAAAAAGGAGGATATAGAATAGAAGTAATTAAAAGCGACTCTAAAGCTGCTGCTCAAAATAGTTTGAAAAAAATAAACAACATTAAAAATATATATTATAAATATCTACTTATAAAATTAAAAAGCGAACTACAAGGAACTTAATTTTAACTACGTTTCCATTTTTAAAAGACGGCTGCTGTGTGATGTAGCTGCCATTTAAATTTTGCGACACGTAAACCAACATAAACAACACAGCTGTTTGTGGCCTGAATGAAAACGATCTGAAATCGATTTGAACTCAGTCTAAATGTAGGCGTTTTATGAAGTTTTAAAACGAGTCGAAATCTATAACATGCCAGATTAATTATTTCAAAAAGCAAAGGTTATATATATATTAAGTTTGCCGAAAATGTATTAAAAGTATGATCATGGTGACTAGAGAAGTCGATATACCGTCTGTATGTAAGTTAACACTGGGCACTATCAATGTGCAAATTGGGCACTGGGTTCTTGCAGTAAAGCAAGAGCTGACAAAGCTGTCCAACGCATTGGGGCTTAAGAGAAGTTAGACTATTAATAATTCATAAGTTAGTCTCAATTAATATTCTGAAGGTAGAGCAAGATCTCACCTCACTTATTAAAATAAATAATTGGCGCCCAACTAAGTTGCGAACCTGCGATAGTAAAAGCGAGAGTAAAATTTCGCAAAATTAAAACTCTGGACCGGATGATTGGATCACCTCCGGATTTTTCAAACTACAACAAGCGAGAATAAAATTTCGCAAAAATTAAAAGCTCTGGATTTATTTAAACTACATCAACGAAAAACCGTTACCCATAAGTTTTGTAAGTGATTTCAAAGCTCACTGTTGTTTTTCGTTGCTTATTACCTCTCATTCTGCCGAATAAATTTGCGGTAAATATAACGGCATCGACCATTTACATGCGTTACATAATGATATTCTGAATTCAATTGCATTAACACGTGCCAAACAGATACAGTGGTTCGAAACTCTAATCATCAAGTCAAATACTATTTTTATTTAAAACTTTTTTTTTTCTAATTGTCTTGCATAAATTACACTTGCATAAACCCTAGTGCGTATTCATGAATATTAGTAGTAGGGTGGCAGTTACAGTGAGTTGGAAGAACTACTAGCAAGTCATAATAGCGATAACAATAGCAGGCCTAAACTTAATGAAAATGAATGCTGGAGATATCAAGGCCATCGTGGATGCCGCAGTTGCCGCAGCGTTATCAGCACAATGTGTCGAATTGGAGAAAACAAAATTAGAGTTTGGTGCAGCGATACAAGCGCAAAGTGCGCAAGTTAAGAGCGCCTCGACCTTGCAGGTGCCCAGTGGTTCAAGAGTGCAGATGTTCCCGAAGTTGAGGTTTTTCATGATATTCAGATAACCGATTCAGCATGTGTTGGGCCTCTTGATGGTGTCAAATCGCTACCAGTTTTCGATGGATTGCCTGAAAAATATGTCTCTTGGCGACAAGCAGCAGAGGCTGCGTACAAAATCTATAAGCCCTATCCAAACAGCTCTAGGCATTACCAAGCTGTAACATTAATTAGAAATAAAATCACCGGACCAGCAGACGCCGTCCTACCATCATTTAACACTGTATTGAATTTTAAGGCCATTATAAATAGGTTGGATTTCACATATTCGGACAAACGTCCGCTGCATGTAATAGAACAGGAGTTATCATGCTTGCGCCAAGGCAGCATGACAATACTTCAGTATTATAAGGAGGTGGAGAAAAAATTAGTTCTTCTCACAAATAAAACAGTTATGTCATATGACCAAACATTGGCCAAGGGCATGAATGAAAAGTATAGGAGCGATGCACTTCGTGTTTTCATTACAGATGTCCTTTTCGCGGCCCGCCCACCGGACTTGCCATCTGCTCTGGCGTTAGCTCAGGAGGTTGATGCAAATCATCAGCGCTGTGCCTTTGCGTCTAATTACGCCAAAAGCCTTGAAGAAAGGTCAATGAAAAAAGAACACACTGTTCAAAATAATTCATTCATTAGGCACAATCAATCAAGCCATGTCTAACAATACCAATAATCATAAGAATCCCTTTTTTGCTAAGCCGCAAGATTTCCAACGTAAACCCATCCAGAATCAGCGTAATCAGTTTCAGCAGAACCCAATAGAGCCAATGGAGGTAGATCCAACTTCGTCGAAATTTCGGCAGCCCACTACTTATCAGAGAAGTCAGGGCGTAGGGTCTAACAGCAATTACTCCCAGGGCATTGAAAGGCAAACTGCTTCTGAGGGCGTATCTTTTCGCAAACGCCAAAGAATAAATAACGTAACACAGGGAAACTTAAATCTCGGTTCAGTTGACTATGACGAAATAGCTAAAGAAGCCGTAGCAGAAATAAGTGCTGAAACTAACCACGATTATGAAAGCGGCACAATTAATTTTTTAGGGAGCGCTCCTGGCTACCTTTTGTTGAACGGAAGCTGGCTGGGAGAACATTAAAATTTTTAATAGATACAGGGGCGGCTAAAAACTACGTAAAGCCCCTAAAGGAGCTAAGAGGTGTAGCATCGGTCGACTCCCCTTTTGTAGTGAGCTCAATTCACGGCTCAAGTACAGTTAAACAAAAATGTTTAATCAATATCTTTGGAGAAACGTCCCCGTTCTTTCTTCTGGATACTCTAAATGCTTTTGATGACATTGTAGGTTTTGACCTGCTAAAGCAGGTTGGCGCAACATTAAACTTAAAGGAAGACTAACTTAGTTATCATTCTGGGTCAGAATACCTTCTGGGCCACACCTGTGACAACGTCAATTTCACGAATGTTAACGACATACAGGTCCCCGCGGCTGTAAAAGGCCACTTCAAAAAAATGATTCTTAACAGAATTAAGGCATTCACAGACTCTATCGAGCTCTTGCCATTTAACACTTCAGTTGTCGCTACAATTCGTACGGAAGACAACGAACCAATTTACTCTAAGCTATACCCTCACCCAATGGGAGAAGCAGAATTTGTTGCAAATGAAATAAAATCGTTGCTAAAAAACAAAATAATTAGACCATCAAAGTCGCCCTATAACAATCCATCCTGGGTAGTAGACAAAAAGGGGCACGACGAGTTTGGCAGGAAAAACAAGCGACTCGTGATAGACTTCAGAAAGCTTAACGAGAAAACCATCGCCGACAAGTACCCTATGCCTAGCATTTCAATGATATTGGTAAATTTGGGAAAAGCTAAGTACTTCACTACTTTGGTTCTGAAGTCAGGCTACCATCAAATCGTACTAGCGGAACAAGACCTCGAAAAGACCGCGTTTTCTGTAAACGGTGGAAAATATGAATTCTACCGGTTACCATTTGGCCTAAAAATCGCTGGTAGCATTTTCCAAAGGGCAATTGACGACGTGTTGCGAGAACAGATAGGCAAGACCTGCTACGTCTACGTCGCGACGTCGATGTTATTATTTTTTCCGAAAATGAACAGGACCATGTTAGACACATGGACTGGGTCTTGAGGAGTCTAATCGAAGCTAATATGATGGTGGCCAGGGAAAAGACACAGTTTTTTAGAACAAGCGTTTAATATTTAGGATTCATAGTCACCAGAGATGGCACTAAAACAGACCCTGAAAAAGTCAGAGCTATTAGAGACTATGTAAAGCCGATAAATTTATTTTCCCTTAGGTCATTCTTAGGTTTGGCCAGTTATTATAGATGCTTTGTAAAAGATTTCGCCTCCATAGCAAGGCCACTTAAAGACATCTTAAAGGGGGAAAACGCTTCTGTCAGCAAGAACTTGTCAAGGAAGGTGTCAATTAATTTTAACGACACTCAGCGTGGTGCGTTTGACAAAACGAAGAGCATTTTAGCATCGAAGATGTTATCCTCATGTATCCCGACTTTGATAAGCCATTTGACTTAACGACAGTTGCTTCTGCGTCAGTGCAGTGCTATCGCAAAACGGTAGGCCAATAACAATGATTTCGAGAACTCTGAAAGATAGCGAGATGCACTATGCAACGAATGAAAGGAAATTATTAGCCATAGTTTGGGCCTTGGGCAAACTCCAACAATACTTGTACGGTACCAGGGATATAAATATCTATACTGATCACCAACCTTTGACATTTGCGATTTCAGAAAAGAATCCTAATGCAAAAATCAAGCGTTGGAAGACGTTTATTGATTACCATGATGCTAAAATTTATTACAAGCCCGGAAAAGATAAGTGCATTGCATAGTGAATCAGGGTCTAATGCGGCCACTATTCATAGCGAGCAATCACTGACCTACACGGTCGAGACAGTTAACACACCAGTCATCTGTTTCCGCAATCAGATATTTTTAGAAGAAGCTGCATTTCCTCTGATACAAAAATTTGTGCTGTTCGGCGAAATAGTGCGTCATGTTATCCATTTTACGGATACACTAATGCTTGTCGATAAAATAAAAAAGTCGTTAATCATAATGTAGTGAACGGAATATTCAGCAATTTACCAACATTAGCTAGCGTCCAACATGAGTTGGTCAGATGCTTCCCATCAACAAAGTTTCGACATTGTGAAAACGTAGTCACTGATATTTTCGATCGCAATGAGCAAAGGGAAATTATTACCATGGAACACAATCGTGTTCACAGAGCAGCGCAAGAAAACGCAAAGCAAATCTTGTCTGAATATTATTTTCCAAAAATGTCGAAACTCGCTGAAGAAGTCGCATCTAACTGCAAAATTTGCGCGAAAGCAAAATATGATCGGAGTCCAAAAAAGCAAGAGCTCGGCTAAACGCCGATTCCATCAAATGCAGGGGAGATTTTGCACATAGACATATTTTCGACTGATAGGAAATACTTTTTGACATGTGTTGACAAATTTTCTAAGTTTGCGGTAGTCCAACCGATACCATCCAGAACAATTATGGATGTTAGGGGTCCTATCCTCCAAATAATGAATATCTTTTCAAAGACTAAAACGGTATATTGTAACAATGAGGTATCCTTTAATTCAGAGACTATTACTTCTTTGCTAAAGAATCAATTCGGGGTAGACGTTGTAAATGCACCACCACTTCACAGCACCTCCAACGGGCAGGTCGAGCGCTTTCATAGTACGCTTTTGGAGATAGCGAGATGTCTGAAGATAGAGAAAAAAGTTGACGACACGGTAGAGCTCATCATGCTGGCAACTGTGGAATACAACCGTACGATACATTCGGTTACAAATGAAAGGCCAATTGATATCGTTAAAGCAGTCACTAGTAGTCTTAGGGAAGAAGTGAGAAATAAACTTGAGAAAGCGCAGCTAGAAAGGAATAATACTGCTAGGCAGAATAGGGTCTTTGATGTTGGAGAAATTGTCTTGATAAAGACCAATAGGCGTCTCGGCAACAAGCTGAGTCCCTTATACTCAGAAGGGGTGATAGAGGCAGACTTGGGAACAACAGTCCTCATTAAAGGAAGACTGGTCCATAAGAACAACATGTGTTAGGTGACCAAAGAGTTTTTAGAATGCTTCCCGATACCACTTATTCGTAAGCACAGGAGAATGATTTGGAAACACTGTTGGCAACCTAATGCGTAAATTTACAATATCATAACATTAATATAAATTAAAGTAAATACCCAAAAAATCGTTGAGCCTTGAAGTTGCATTTTTAAGCGCTAATGAGCTGATGAAAACAGCTAGCGCAACAATAGCTTTAAGTTAAATCATTGTTCACTTTCTAGTTTAACACCTTAAAACTAAGCTTGTAGCCAAACTTATCTCATGTATCCGACGATCATCATCTATCGTAACAAAACAGCTGAGCGCAATACAAGAAAATGGCTTTCAACAATTACAAACCCATCATGCCAGGCCCTGAATTACAAATTCATAAACTACTACATTAATGGGCACGACAAGTCTCTATCTGACAACATTACACCGATAGACGAGTTTGACGTTTGGGTAATAGCCATCAACGAGCATCAACCAGTGTTACATCAAGACATAGTTCATTCTACTAAACAGTCCAAGAACGAGGACGCTCTTGATTTGAAAGGGAGAGTAGTTAACACTGGGCACTATCAATGTGCAAATTGGGCACTGGGTTCTTGCAGTAAAGCAAGAGCTGACAAAGCTGTCCAACGTATTGGGGCTTAAGAGAAGTTACACTCTTGCACGAAGCTCATAATCGACGACGTCACGAGCGGTGGCTGCGCAGCTGCTGCCGGGTGTGAGAAGTTCGGCTTGGCCTTAGACTATTAATAATTTATTAGTTAGTCTCAATTAATATTCTGAAGGTAGAGCAAGATCTCACCTCACTTATTAAAATAAATAATTTGTACGCCTAGACCTCTGAGATGGTAAGAGCTAGAGTAACTTAACTTTCAGATAAGATCCCTTATTATCCTACGGGTGACAAGTTTATTATATTTTTTAATATCGGGGTTACAATTTATTGCTCTCATAGGGGTGTTTCAGAGGACCTCGAAAAAAAACCAAAAGTTTAGATGGATAATTCGTTTGTTTATGAAGTTATCGTAACCACATTTGGCACTTGGAAGTTTTTTATAGTTCTCAAACACTGTACCAAATTTGATCAAAATCGGTTAACTATATCATATAGCCCACAGGACCGATTAGCCAAAAAATTTATTTTTGTACAAACTTCGCTGTGTTTCGTTTGTTTATGAAGATATCGTAATCAAACTTCATATTCGCAAGTGTTTTAGGATTCCCAAGCAAATTTGATCAAAATCTGTTGACTGTATCATATAGTCCCCATATGACCGCTCGGCCAAAAAAACGTGCTTAGTGCAAACGCGTTTAGTGTACGCCATCTTTAGTCTTATTTTCCACCCATTTTTTTTAATAATACAATCATTTATTTCATGTTTTGTGAACGCAAAACGTTTTTTTAATAAAAAAAAAAGTGTAACCGAAACCGTCCCGTTTTTGGTTTCAAAATGTCCCGAAATGTCCCGTTTTCAATAGTCAAATATCCCCGTATGCTCAAAAATTGGATGGTCACACTATGTATACCTGAAGGAAATAAGTATGTATATGTACATTCATTATTTCTTTACTTAATCTCTTTAAACAAAAGAAATATACTCAACAAACATTTTGTGCATACTTAGTACCCTTCAGTTCGGCCTGAATTGGACAAGAAATCATACCTGAATTTTCAGTACCAGCCATAAATCGACGCATTCATTTGTCACTGAATTTAACACATGCATGTCCTAGGCGTTCAGGCGTGAGGCTTAGCCGTAACAATCAGCTATGAATTCAGTACTGATTTATTTTTAAAAATCAGGTCTGAAATCACAAGTTAGTAATTAATACACTGGAACAAATATTCTTCATACATTTTTAATAAAATATGATTGTCAATTTTAATTTAATATGTATTATAAATTACAGTGGCTTGGGTGCAGCATTAAAATTGTGATTTTTTGCAACTGCATTACGCAGCTGTGCTTCCAATCAAAAAATTCAAATTCAAAAACTTGACTTAAAAATGCCGAGTCAAAGCATAAAATCTATTTTAATTAAACCTGTAGCTAAAGTAGCTATGTATTACATCGATTTGTATTATTTTATTGCTGCAAAAACGAAGCAATTGTAGAAAAACCGTATTTGAGTTCGTGCTGCTTCTTCCCTGTGTTTGTTTATTTTTATAAATTGCTGCAAATAATCATTAAAATAAAAAATTTGATTTAAAAATGCCAAGACTGAGCGTAAAGTCTACTTTGATTGAAACTGTTGCTAAAATGGCTTTGGCTGAAATTAATTTTATTGAAGGTTCGTCTACTAAAACAAATTCATCGTACAAAAACTAAATTTTGTTTAATACAGTGACAGTACAGGGTTGCGGGCCGACGCACTAATTGACGAAGTTCTAGATAATTATCATGAAAACATGAATGCAATTATACTCCCGCATCGCGGTGACCACTTTCATATCCTTAAGTCAATTGGCGCCAAAACGTGCTCAGTTCCTTCGATGACAAGCGATTTGTTCAAATGCTGGGGGTAACTCCCCGACAGCTCCAGCATATATTAAGCCTAGTACATCAATTTTTACTCTTTTATTTGCATAAACTCCAACAACACGTAGTCATGTCTAATTCACTTGGTTACGCACAAAAAAGGCGCAACCTTATTTTACTTGCGTTAATGCCATTTGATTATTTTAAATTTGGCGCTTACTTTTTTCCAACGAGTATACAGTAACTCGTTGCTTTTCATATCACGGAATGGCAAAAAAATTACATATGCGAGCAGCGAATTATCATATTGTGCAACACTTTCTCAACAAGTCAACAGCAAAAAGTAGATTAGGGTTTGGGTTGAGGAAAAGTTGAGTTGAGAGTTGAAACACAGGGTTGTATTTTGCCATACATTTTGTTTTTGTAAAAGTCCTCAAGTCAACACAAAGCGTGAATACCCTAATTGAGTTAGTTGTTCGAAAACTTGTGGCAACTTTACAATGTGAACTTATCGATAGCTGGCCAACTGGTCATCTGGCAATTTGGCGCACTTTTTAAACAAACAACATTTGTAGTTAACTGTAATAAATTTTTAAAGTGGCAAAAAAGGAAACGCTAAGCGTTAGAGTATTATCATCATCATCATTTCCTTTATCTCCCACTGGACCATAGGGCCTCAGTAGAGTATTATGCAAGAAAATAATTATGCACCCCAATGCAATCCAAAATTTGCCAAATGTTGGTAAAGTTTCACATTCACGTTGTCAACTACAGGAAGTACGGCTGTAAGAATGAAGTGTACTTGTTCATGGGATGACTTGGAAGTCATCTGCTTGCATCAGAATGATATAATTAACCGCATGGTCTAAACAATTGTGAAATGCTTACGGAGAAAAAGGAGGATATAGAAGAGAAGTAATTAAAAGCGACTCTAAAGCTGCTGCTCAAAATAGTTTGAAAAAAATAAACAACATTAAAAATATATATTATAAATATCTACTTATAAAATTAAAAAGCGAACTACAAGGAACTTAATTTTAACTACGTTTCCATTTTTAAAAGACGGCTGCTGTGTGATGTAGCTGCCATTTAAATTTTGCGACACGTAAACCAACATAAACAACACAGCTGTTTGTGGCCTGAATGAAAACGATCTGAAATCGATTTGAACTCAGTCTAAATGTAGGCGTTTTATGAAGTTTTAAAACGAGTCGAAATCTATAACATGCCAGATTAATTATTTCAAAAAGCAAAGGTTATATATATATTAAGTTTGCCGAAAATGTATTAAAAGTATGATCATGGTGACTAGAGAAGTCGATATACCGTCTGTATGTAAGTTAACACTGGGCACTATCAATGTGCAAATTGGGCACTGGGTTCTTGCAGTAAAGCAAGAGCTGACAAAGCTGTCCAACGCATTGGGGCTTAAGAGAAGTTAGACTATTAATAATTCATAAGTTAGTCTCAATTAATATTCTGAAGGTAGAGCAAGATCTCACCTCACTTATTAAAATAAATAATTGGCGCCCAACTAAGTTGCGAACCTGCGATAGTAAAAGCGAGAGTAAAATTTCGCAAAATTAAAACTCTGGACCGGATGATTGGATCACCTCCGGATTTTTCAAACTACAACAAGCGAGAATAAAATTTCGCAAAAATTAAAAGCTCTGGATTTATTTAAACTACATCAACGAAAAACCGTTACCCATAAGTTTTGTAAGTGATTTCAAAGCTCACTGTTGTTTTTCGTTGCTTATTACCTCTCATTCTGCCGAATAAATTTGCGGTAAATATAACGGCATCGACCATTTACATGCGTTACATAATGATATTCTGAATTCAATTGCATTAACACGTGCCAAACAGATACAGTGGTTCGAAACTCTAATCATCAAGTCAAATACTATTTTTATTTAAAACTTTTTTTTTTCTAATTGTCTTGCATAAATTACACTTGCATAAACCCTAGTGCGTATTCATGAATATTAGTAGTAGGGTGGCAGTTACAGTGAGTTGGAAGAACTACTAGCAAGTCATAATAGCGATAACAATAGCAGGCCTAAACTTAATAAAAATGAATGCTGGAGATATCAAGGCCATCGTGGATGCCGCAGTTGCCGCAGCGTTATCAGCACAATGTGTCGAATTGGAGAAAACAAAGTTAGAGTTTGGTGCAGCGATACAAGCGCAAAGTGCGCAAGTTAAGAGCGCCTCGACCTTGCAGGTGCCCAGTGGTTCAAGAGTGCAGATGTTCCCGAAGTTGAGGTTTTTCATGATATTCAGATAACCGATTCAGCATGTGTTGGGCCTCTTGATGGTGTCAAATCGCTACCAGTTTTCGATGGATTGCCTGAAAAATATGTCTCTTGGCGACAAGCAGCAGAGGCTGCGTACAAAATCTATAAGCCCTATCCAAACAGCTCTAGGCATTACCAAGCTGTAACATTAATTAGAAATAAAATCACCGGACCAGCAGACGCCGTCCTACCATCATTTAACACTGTATTGAATTTTAAGGCCATTATAAATAGGTTGGATTTCACATATTCGGACAAACGTCCGCTGCATGTAATAGAACAGGAGTTATCATGCTTGCGCCAAGGCAGCATGACAATACTTCAGTATTATAAGGAGGTGGAGAAAAAATTAGTTCTTCTCACAAATAAAACAGTTATGTCATATGACCAAACATTGGCCAAGGGCATGAATGAAAAGTATAGGAGCGATGCACTTCGTGTTTTCATTACAGATGTCCTTTTCGCGGCCCGCCCACCGGACTTGCCATCTGCTCTGGCGTTAGCTCAGGAGGTTGATGCAAATCATCAGCGCTGTGCCTTTGCGTCTAATTACGCCAAAAGCCTTGAAGAAAGGTCAATGAAAAAAGAACACACTGTTCAAAATAATTCATTCATTAGGCACAATCAATCAAGCCATGTCTAACAATACCAATAATCATAAGAATCCCTTTTTTGCTAAGCCGCAAGATTTCCAACGTAAACCCATCCAGAATCAGCGTAATCAGTTTCAGCAGAACCCAATAGAGCCAATGGAGGTAGATCCAACTTCGTCGAAATTTCGGCAGCCCACTACTTATCAGAGAAGTCAGGGCGTAGGGTCTAACAGCAATTACTCCCAGGGCATTGAAAGGCAAACTGCTTCTGAGGGCGTATCTTTTCGCAAACGCCAAAGAATAAATAACGTAACACAGGGAAACTTAAATCTCGGTTCAGTTGACTA
The DNA here is from genome assembly GCA_949987675.1 of Chymomyza fuscimana. Lineage (NCBI taxonomy): Eukaryota > Metazoa > Arthropoda > Insecta > Diptera > Drosophilidae > Chymomyza > Chymomyza fuscimana. Next base: position 56,503,256 of record OX465089.1, read on the forward strand.
TGACGAAATAGCTAAAGAAGCCGTAGCAGAAATAAGTGCTGAAACTAACCACGATTATGAAAGCGGCACAATTAATTTTTTAGGGAGCGCTCCTGGCTACCTTTTGTTGAACGGAAGCTGGCTGGGAGAACATTAAAATTTTTAATAGATACAGGGGCGGCTAAAAACTACGTAAAGCCCCTAAAGGAGCTAAGAGGTGTAGCATCGGTCGACTCCCCTTTTGTAGTGAGCTCAATTCACGGCTCAAGTACAGTTAAACAAAAATGTTTAATCAATATCTTTGGAGAAACGTCCCCGTTCTTTCTTCTGGATACTCTAAATGCTTTTGATGACATTGTAGGTTTTGACCTGCTAAAGCAGGTTGGCGCAACATTAAACTTAAAGGAAGACTAACTTAGTTATCATTCTGGGTCAGAATACCTTCTGGGCCACACCTGTGACAACGTCAATTTCACGAATGTTAACGACATACAGGTCCCCGCGGCTGTAAAAGGCCACTTCAAAAAAATGATTCTTAACAGAATTAAGGCATTCACAGACTCTATCGAGCTCTTGCCATTTAACACTTCAGTTGTCGCTACAATTCGTACGGAAGACAACGAACCAATTTACTCTAAGCTATACCCTCACCCAATGGGAGAAGCAGAATTTGTTGCAAATGAAATAAAATCGTTGCTAAAAAACAAAATAATTAGACCATCAAAGTCGCCCTATAACAATCCATCCTGGGTAGTAGACAAAAAGGGGCACGACGAGTTTGGCAGGAAAAACAAGCGACTCGTGATAGACTTCAGAAAGCTTAACGAGAAAACCATCGCCGACAAGTACCCTATGCCTAGCATTTCAATGATATTGGTAAATTTGGGAAAAGCTAAGTACTTCACTACTTTGGTTCTGAAGTCAGGCTACCATCAAATCGTACTAGCGGAACAAGACCTCGAAAAGACCGCGTTTTCTGTAAACGGTGGAAAATATGAATTCTACCGGTTACCATTTGGCCTAAAAATCGCTGGTAGCATTTTCCAAAGGGCAATTGACGACGTGTTGCGAGAACAGATAGGCAAGACCTGCTACGTCTACGTCGCGACGTCGATGTTATTATTTTTTCCGAAAATGAACAGGACCATGTTAGACACATGGACTGGGTCTTGAGGAGTCTAATCGAAGCTAATATGATGGTGGCCAGGGAAAAGACACAGTTTTTTAGAACAAGCGTTTAATATTTAGGATTCATAGTCACCAGAGATGGCACTAAAACAGACCCTGAAAAAGTCAGAGCTATTAGAGACTATGTAAAGCCGATAAATTTATTTTCCCTTAGGTCATTCTTAGGTTTGGCCAGTTATTATAGATGCTTTGTAAAAGATTTCGCCTCCATAGCAAGGCCACTTAAAGACATCTTAAAGGGGGAAAACGCTTCTGTCAGCAAGAACTTGTCAAGGAAGGTGTCAATTAATTTTAACGACACTCAGCGTGGTGCGTTTGACAAAACGAAGAGCATTTTAGCATCGAAGATGTTATCCTCATGTATCCCGACTTTGATAAGCCATTTGACTTAACGACAGTTGCTTCTGCGTCAGTGCAGTGCTATCGTAAAACGGTAGGCCAATAACAATGATTTCGAGAACTCTGAAAGATAGCGAGATGCACTATGCAACGAATGAAAGGAAATTATTAGCCATAGTTTGGGCCTTGGGCAAACTCCAACAATACTTGTACGGTACCAGGGATATAAATATCTATACTGATCACCAACCTTTGACATTTGCGATTTCAGAAAAGAATCCTAATGCAAAAATCAAGCGTTGGAAGACGTTTATTGATTACCATGATGCTAAAATTTATTACAAGCCCGGAAAAGATAAGTGCATTGCATAGTGAATCAGGGTCTAATGCGGCCACTATTCATAGCGAGCAATCACTGACCTACACGGTCGAGACAGTTAACACACCAGTCATCTGTTTCCACAATCAGATATTTTTAGAAGAAGCTGCATTTCCTCTGATACAAAAATTTGTGCTGTTCGGCGAAATAGTGCGTCATGTTATCCATTTTACGGATACACTAATGCTTGTCGATAAAATAAAAAAGTCGTTAATCATAATGTAGTGAACGGAATATTCTGCAATTTACCAACATTAGCTAGCGTCCAACATGAGTTGGTCAGATGCTTCCCATCAACAAAGTTTCGACATTGTGAAAACGTAGTCACTGATATTTTCGATCGCAATGAGCAAAGGGAAATTATTACCATGGAACACAATCGTGTTCACAGAGCAGCGCAAGAAAACGCAAAGCAAATCTTGTCTGAATATTATTTTCCAAAAATGTCGAAACTCGCTGAAGAAGTCGCATCTAACTGCAAAATTTGCGCGAAAGCAAAATATGATCGGAGTCCAAAAAAGCAAGAGCTCGGCTAAACGCCGATTCCATCAAATGCAGGGGAGATTTTGCACATAGACATATTTTCGACTGATAGGAAATACTTTTTGACATGTGTTGACAAATTTTCTAAGTTTGCGGTAGTCCAACCGATACCATCCAGAACAATTATGGATGTTAGGGGTCCTATCCTCCAAATAATGAATATCTTTTCAAAGACTAAAACGGTATATTGTAACAATGAGGTATCCTTTAATTCAGAGACTATTACTTCTTTGCTAAAGAATCAATTCGGGGTAGACGTTGTAAATGCACCACCACTTCACAGCACCTCCAACGGGCAGGTCGAGCGCTTTCATAGTACGCTCTTGGAGATAGCGAGATGTCTGAAGATAGAGAAAAAAGTTGACGACACGGTAGAGCTCATCATGCTGGCAACTGTGGAATACAACCGTACGATACATTCGGTTGCAAATGAAAGGCCAATTGATATCGTTAAAGCAGTCACTAGTAGTCTTAGGGAAGAAGTGAGAAATAAACTTGAGAAAGCGCAGCTAGAAAGGAATAATACTGCTAGGCAGAATAGGGTCTTTGATGTTGGAGAAATTGTCTTGATAAAGACCAATAGGCGTCTCGGCAACAAGCTGAGTCCCTTATACTCAGAAGGGGTGATAGAGGCAGACTTGGGAACAACAGTCCTCATTAAAGGAAGACTGGTCCATAAGAACAACATGTGTTAGGTGACCAAAAAGTTTTTAGAATGCTTCCCGATACCACTTATTCGTAAGCACAGGAGAATGATTTGGAAACACTGTTGGCAACCTAATGCGTAAATTTACAATATCATAACATTAATATAAATTAAAGTAAATACCCAAAAAATCGTTGAGCCTTGAAGTTGCATTTTTAAGCGCTAATGAGCTGATGAAAACAGCTAGCGCAACAATAGCTTTAAGTTAAATCATTGTTCACTTTCTAGTTTAACACCTTAAAACTAAGCTTGTAGCCAAACTTATCTCATGTATCCGACGATCATCATCTATCGTAACAAAACAGCTGAGCGCAATACAAGAAAATGGCTTTCAACAATTACAAACCCATCATGCCAGGCCCTGAATTACAAATTCATAAACTACTACATTAATGGGTCTTAGGGCACGACAAGTCTCTATCTGACAACATAACACCGATAGACGAGTTTGACGTTTGGGTAATAGCCATCAACGAGCATCAACCAGTGTTACATCAAGACATAGTTCATTCTACTAAACAGTCCAAGAACGAGGACGCTCTTGATTTGAAAGGGAGAGTAGTTAACACTGGGCACTATCAATGTGCAAATTGGGCACTGGGTTCTTGCAGTAAAGCAAGAGCTGACAAAGCTGTCCAACGTATTGGGGCTTAAGAGAAGTTACACTCTTGCACGAAGCTCATAATCGACGACGTCACGAGCGGTGGCTGCGCAGCTGCTGCCGGGTGTGAGAAGTTCGGCTTGGCCTTAGACTATTAATAATTTATTAGTTAGTCTCAATTAATATTCTGAAGGTAGAGCAAGATCTCACCTCACTTATTAAAATAAATAATTTGTACGCCTAGACCTCTGAGATGGTAAGAGCTAGAGTAACTTAACTTTCAGATAAGATCCCTTATTATCCTACGGGTGACAAGTTTATTATATTTTTTAATATCGGGGTTACAATTTATTGCTCTCATAGGGGTGTTTCAGAGGACCTCGAAAAAAAACCAAAAGTTTAGATGGATAATTCGTTTGTTTATGAAGTTATCGTAACCACATTTGGCACTTGGAAGTTTTTTATAGTTCTCAAACACTGTACCAAATTTGATCAAAATCGGTTAACTATATCATATAGCCCACAGGACCGATTAGCCAAAAAATTTATTTTTGTACAAACTTCGCTGTGTTTCGTTTGTTTATGAAGATATCGTAATCAAACTTCATATTCGCAAGTGTTTTAGGATTCCCAAGCAAATTTGATCAAAATCTGTTGACTGTATCATATAGTCCCCATATGACCGCTCGGCCAAAAAAACGTGCTTAGTGCAAACGCGTTTAGTGTACGCCATCTTTAGTCTTATTTTCCACCCATTTTTTTTAATAATACAATCATTTATTTCATGTTTTGTGAACGCAAAACGTTTTTTTAATAAAAAAAAAAGTGTAACCGAAACCGTCCCGTTTTTGGTTTCAAAATGTCCCGAAATGTCCCGTTTTCAATAGTCAAATATCCCCGTATGCTCAAAAATTGGATGGTCACACTATGTATACCTGAAGGAAATAAGTATGTATATGTACATTCATTATTTCTTTACTTAATCTCTTTAAACAAAAGAAATATACTCAACAAACATTTTGTGCATACTTAGTACCCTTCAGTTCGGCCTGAATTGGACAAGAAATCATACCTGAATTTTCAGTACCAGCCATAAATCGACGCATTCATTTGTCACTGAATTTAACACATGCATGTCCTAGGCGTTCAGGCGTGAGGCTTAGCCGTAACAATCAGCTATGAATTCAGTACTGATTTATTTTTAAAAATCAGGTCTGAAATCACAAGTGAGTAATTAATACACTGGAACAAATATTCTTCATACATTTTTAATAAAATATGATTGTCAATTTTAATTTAATATGTATTATAAATTACAGTGGCTTGGGTGCAGCATTAAAATTGTGATTTTTTGCAACTGCATTACGCAGCTGTGCTTCCAATCAAAAAATTCAAATTCAAAAACTTGACTTAAAAATGCCGAGTCAAAGCATAAAATCTATTTTAATTAAACCTGTAGCTAAAGTAGCTATGTATTACATCGATTTGTATTATTTTATTGCTGCAAAAACGAAGCAATTGTAGAAAAACCGTATTTGAGTTCGTGCTGCTTCTTCCCTGTGTTTGTTTATTTTTATAAATTGCTGCAAATAATCATTAAAATAAAAAATTTGATTTAAAAATGCCAAGACTGAGCGTAAAGTCTACTTTGATTGAAACTGTTGCTAAAATGGCTTTGGCTGAAATTAATTTTATTGAAGGTTCGTCTACTAAAACAAATTCATCGTACAAAAACTAAATTTTGTTTAATACAGTGACAGTACAGGGTTGCGGGCCGACGCACTAATTGACGAAGTTCTAGATAATTATCATGAAAACATGAATGCAATTATACTCCCGCATCGCGGTGACCACTTTCATATCCTTAAGTCAATTGGCGCCAAAACGTGCTCAGTTCCTTCGATGACAAGCGATTTGTTCAAATGCTGGGGGTAACTCCCCGACAGCTCCAGCATATATTAAGCCTAGTACATCAATTTTTACTCTTTTATTTGCATAAACTCCAACAACACGTAGTCATGTCTAATTCACTTGGTTACGCACAAAAAAGGCGCAACCTTATTTTACTTGCGTTAATGCCATTTGATTATTTTAAATTTGGCGCTTACTTTTTTCCAACGAGTATACAGTAACTCGTTGCTTTTCATATCACGGAATGGCAAAAAAATTACATATGCGAGCAGCGAATTATCATATTGTGCAACACTTTCTCAACAAGTCAACAGCAAAAAGTAGATTAGGGTTTGGGTTGAGGAAAAGTTGAGTTGAGAGTTGAAACACAGGGTTGTATTTTGCCATACATTTTGTTTTTGTAAAAGTCCTCAAGTCAACACAAAGCGTGAATACCCTAATTGAGTTAGTTGTTCGAAAACTTGTGGCAACTTTACAATGTGAACTTATCGATAGCTGGCCAACTGGTCATCTCGCAATTTGGTGCACTTTTTAAACAAACAACATTTGTAGTTAACTGTAATAAATTTTTAAAGTGGCAAAAAAGGAAACGCTAAGCGTAAGAGTATTATCATCATCATCATTTCCTTTATCTCCCACTGGACCATAGGGCCTCAGTAGAGTATTATGCAAGAAAATAATTATGCACCCCAATGCAATCCAAAATTTGCCAAATGTTGGTAAAGTTTCACATTCACGTTGTCAACTACAGGAAGTACGGCTGTAAGAATGAAGTGTACTTGTTCATGGGATGACTTGGAAGTCATCTGCTTGCATCAGAATGATATAATTAACCGCATGGTCTAAACAATTGTGAAATGCTTACGGAGAAAAAGGAGGATATAGAATAGAAGTAATTAAAAGCGACTCTAAAGCTGCTGCTCAAAATAGTTTGAAAAAAATAAACAACATTAAAAATATATATTATAAATATCTACTTATAAAATTAAAAAGCGAACTACAAGGAACTTAATTTTAACTACGTTTCCATTTTTAAAAGACGGCTGCTGTGTGATGTAGCTGCCATTTAAATTTTGCGACACGTAAACCAACATAAACAACACAGCTGTTTGTGGCCTGAATGAAAACGATCTGAAATCGATTTGAACTCAGTCTAAATGTAGGCGTTTTATGAAGTTTTAAAACGAGTCGAAATCTATAACATGCCAGATTAATTATTTCAAAAAGCAAAGGTTATATATATATTAAGTTTGCCGAAAATGTATTTCCCCCAAAACAAACACTTGCGCTAACATTAAATTAAACATTAGTAACTAGAAAATCTCGCGAAATTGCAATCAGTTCTTTAAAAACAAAAAAATTATCCTCAAAAGGTTGTTCCGCTTTTCCTAAAACAACGTTATATCTGTTATTCAGCTGAAAAGCTAGAATTAAAGCTCAACTCTGTAAATGATTACTAAACAATTAAAAGCAGTGGCGGGTTATCGGGTCTGGATTTTTTTATGAAAATAAAAGTTGAAAGATTGGCGGTAGCATTGTAAGTTAGTCATGTTTCAAAGTGGTATGAAAAAATACATATATATTTTTAGGTAAAAAATTTTTTATTGGCAAACTTATTTTGTTGCTTAGTGTTTAAGCCTAGATGCTCCGAATTTCTGCTTTATTTTTATTTTAAAAAATATTTAGAATCAGGTTAAAGAAGTTGAGTCAACTAGCATATACCAGCATCCTTGCCTTAGCATACTTCAGATGTAAATGCAACAGAAATTTGCAGCAACGAGATGTATATTTATTTGTCCAGAGCCGTATTGGTTTTAATTGCGATAACAGATTCCTCACCACATGAAGTTAGAACCGTGCACTGAAAAAAGAAATGTTCGGTTAAGTAGAATGTTATTTTATTATATTCATAAATGTATAATATTCATAAGGAGGATAATATACACCCTTAAAATATTATTTTATTGATGAGAAGTGGTTTGCTTGGCTTGTTAGAGAGATCATACGAGTAAACATACCAAATGTCAGGAAATTTTACTACGTTGAGCGGGGTGTGATATCAATATGGCTCGCAAAACTTATTTGCGTACATAGGTATATTGTGCATCTTTTCCTCTGATGCTGCTAATATCTTTAATACGGACAGACAGACTTAATCGCAAACTTGGCTTCATAGCTTCTATAAATGCACTACAATTTAGGCTATGAGTACTGGACAATATCACGGCGATTTTTTAGAACTCTCGGAACCTTTGCGAACACAATTATAAGTTTTTATTTATTAAATAATGATAAAATAATATAATCAAATGTATCGAAATATTAATGGGAAATAGATTTGCATTTTTAAGAAATCTTAATTTGTTAGTGTAAGGAACTTTCTGAAAACTATTTAAAATTATCGGGCACTTAAAAAAAAATGTTTGGACGTAAATGCTCGGTGAGTGAGAACCTTAATATGCATTTAAAATTTTTGTTTTCCTTACCAACAAATCTTTCCCATTTGCATCTTCTGCACGTAGTGTTGTACCAAGATCACCATCCGGGATTTTTAAATCTTCGCGTAAGTCGCCAGACTCTGACATTAGGGTAAGATAACCATCATCACTAATACTGAGCAACTGGTAATCTTCCCTTTTAACGTGGGGCACCTCCATGTTATGAGTTGACGGGCATATATCTTCGTATTTTTTATTTGAAAATATATCAATTCCCACCATGTGAACTTTTGCATGACCGTGCTTTCCAGTTTTAGAAGTTGACATCTCGACAATTTTGCAGGGCCTGCCTTTTAACATAACAAATCCATTTTTACGCAATGCTGAACATTGCATTGGATAAGTTTTTGAAGCGCCGGAATCCCCAGCTTCAAAACCGTCAACATTAGATCCTTCGTCAAACATTTTTGCTTATCACTCCAATACACAAATGATCTAAAAATATATTTTAACAAGGCAAATATTTTAATTAGAATCAAAAAATTTTGTCTGATAAAAATATCTACAATACACTTTTATATTATTCAAATTGTAAAGTCCATAAACTTTACATGTATGTATGTACATGCATTTGCATAATTTATTATACATACGTTTGAATGAGAGCCTCCTCTCCCATTTAATTGCAAAATATTAATTGCTTTTATTGTGGTATTTTTTAAAGGTCAATATTAATCAATATTAATGTGCATATTTTAATCTTACGACCAAAAAAAAGTTGATTACGTAGTCAAAATTAAAACAATTTTATTATACTTAAAACAAAATCGAGTTGCAAGTTGCAAGTTCAAAACACGATCCAGTACTTTGAAGTATCATTGCGTGCATGACGTTTTATACATTTGTATGTACATATTTAGAAAAGTAAAATAATAAACTACTCACATTTGAATTAAGTGGCCGCTCCAACCAACGAGGTAAACCGAAAGAACCCAGCGAAATATAAGTAAACCATACTTAGCATTTGTTTCCGCTAAGAAACATTGAAATTGAAACCATCTTATTACAATTCTAAAAAAAACTATTGATAAGCTAAGAACATATTCAAGGTATATCTACACGTAAAGACTGTCGATATTATGAGTACAATGTCTACAAGAAGCCAAGGAGTATCAAACTACATAGAGACGAACACGAACAAAAGTACTCGGCGGTGCAAAATATCGGACGATTTCAGGGTTTACATTTGAGTTGCTTTGGTAAGCGTTTGTGAAACGAATAGAACGAAAGAAAATGTGTGTTTTATTTTGCACACAACAGCAACTCAAATGTAAACAAATGTCTTGACAAGAAGCGTTTCGTTTAAATACAATTATCCAAAAAAAATATTTTTTAAACAGTTATTTTCCGATTTGTTTAAATTTTAAGTTTTTTTGTAAGTTTCATTCTTATATATAAGTCAATGAGTATAAAAAGAGAGAGACGAACACTAGATACTTCTGAAAAGTACTCACTTGAAGCAATTTCGCTAAGATGAGCTTTTTGCGGTTGGGTGCGTGTGGGAACCAAATGAAATAAAAGAATAGAGCAACGAAATTTCGCTACTTCAGCTATTGGTTTAGTATGCGTGTGTGAACCAAATGAAACGAAAGAAAATGCATAGTGTCAGATGTTGGCTGCTGTTTTTGTTTTGATCTTGTCTGCTGTTTTGTCTTGATCTTGTCGGCTTATTATATGCTTAAAAGAGAAGGGGGTTGCGGGGACAATTGTTAGATTTGGGCTGTTAAAAAAATGAAATGAAATCAATACATAATATATTATGGTTTCATTAATTTATTACTTAATGTTAAAAAAATTTGTTATTGCTGAAAAAAAGTGAATAAAACACATTCATTTCAATTTGTATTATGTTTATACATATGTATATTCTTGTTGCTGTTGCTACTGTTGGTGATGACGCTGCTGCAAGTGTTAGATTTTGTTGCTGCTGGAGTTCTTGTTGGTCATTGTCGTAGTTCCTGTTGTTGTTAGTGCTGTCAAACCTTCTTTTATCTGCTCATTATCACTTGCAAATGTGTGCTGCTGTGTATACTTGTGCGAATGCAATTATGAATGTGTGGCAGTTGGCTTAATGAGAGGGGTTTGGGAAGTGTCAATGGTTATATTTGACCTTTTTTTGGTCTACCTGCTTTAAAAGAAATTATTGCTATGAAGCTGTTGACCGTATTGACGAAAATGTTTTCGTCGAAAGGTTATAACTTTTTTTTAGGTGCTGTAATAAACTTAAATTAAATAAAACACATGCATTTTTATTTTCATAAATTTATTCAAAATTTTTATTCAAATTATTTTTTTTTATTATTGACGATTTTTGTTTTTTATTTGCTGAAATATCAACTTTTTTGATACAACAATTAAATAAAACACATTTATGTGAATTTTTATCACAGGCTTATTCTATTCTTGTTGCGGCTACTGACGTTGGTGTCAATGCTGTTTGTTGTTGTTAGTGCTGCTATTGTTGTTGCTGGTGCAGTTGTTGTTGGCCGTTGTTTTTGCTTTTTCTCTTCAGGCAGCGCATTGTCATCTTAGCGTACAGTGGGAGAAATTACTAATTTAGCGGCGATTAATATCTTTCGAAATAGTCAACCCATTGCCATCAAATTTAAAATTTTGAAATATTTTATGTTGATAAACATTTCCGACGAGTTTTGTTCGAGTTCACATCACAAGACACAATAGTAATTTTACAAAATTACAAATTTTACAGTTAGATTCCACAAACAATTTCACTTTTTTGCTGTTACATACCTTTAACTTTAATTAAAAACACAAACTCTTACAACTGCGCTAATAAATAGAGCAAGCCAAAACCGCAGTTGCCGATAAACTCTCTGGTATATTATAAATCGAATTCAATAAATTTTGGGCTAATTTAGACTTTGAAATGAACCCCCAGTAGATTGTTATTCCTCCCACTGTTGCCCACACATACAACTACAGACATACATATATGTATGTACATTAGGGATTTTTAAACCGTCGATATCAAAACCGCCACCCCCTAAAAAGTTTCCTTTTTACCTGTATATAGCGCCTGTAAAATTTAAAAACGATCCGAATGTATTTGTTGGTCGCGGGAATAGGTCAAAGGTCATAACTTGCACTTTTTCGTTTTTGATTGTATTGCTCTACATAAACTTTAAAAACTTATTTCCAATCAAACAAATTATGGTTCAAAAAGTCTCATATCTACCAAAAATAATTTTAAAAAAATATAGAGTCGGCATAAATAAATTTGGTAAGCTCTAAAATTGATTAAATTGACTAATTACACCAGTTTACAAATAAAAAAAAATTTGGTATCCTTAACATTTTTGAATCGTTTCTGTAGTAAAATGACATGCTAAAACCGAAAATGCAGTCAAAATTTTTTTTCATGAAACGGGCTTCGAGATATTTTGGAAAAACCCTTTTTCGAAATTAAAAAAAAAAAAAAAATGTGCCTTTACTTAACAGTAACTATCTCTAGTTATACTAAACTGATTTCGATAATTTTTTTTCTCGACTGTAGATAATTGAATATCCCATTGATTATATTTGGAGCAAGTTTTTGTCAAACTTACGGCTTGTTCGTTATTTATGCATTCATATGAACATTTTTTATGACCTTTGACCTATCAAATACATTCGGATCGTTTTTAAATTTTACAGGCGCTATATGCAGTTAAAAAGAAAACTTTTTAGGGTGTGGGGTTAGTAAAATCGTGAGATGTTGCAAAAATGGCCACCCTAATGTACATACATATGTGCAAAGACATTTTTCGTTCAGCATAATGGGAGTCGATAGCTAAATACCCTTTTTTGCATTTTATATATGAACTAGTGTTACCCGGCGCGCTTCGCTACGCAAAAAATTGATTGCTAAAAAGATTTGATTTCTAAACACAATAATAATAATAATGTACAAAATAAAATGAAATAATTTTTATTTTTATTTCGGAAAAAGAAAAGCAACGTTCAATTTAATACAATTGTATACACAACATATTTTGTTTTATTTTGTGGTGCATAAATAAACAAATTTTTCGGCGCTTCAACTCTCGAAGATGCAACGTACAGTTGAACACTCACCGGCAAATGCGCTCCAATTGAACTTGTGAAAATGAAGCAACGCTTGGCAACTGAACTTATATATATATAAAAATGAAACAATTAAAAAATTTCAATCGATAAATACTACACTCTACCAAAATCCAGTACTTTTCTATTATTATTATTATTAATGGGGATAAAGATGTACTGCGACCCAAATGGATCTATTGTACCCCCTTCACGGCTCAGAGCTCTCCCAGAAGTCCAATAGCCTGCATATATTCCAGTATTTTGGTTGGACTTAGGGTAACAACGATCTCCGGTGAGAGAACGTACATGCCTAAAAACTTGTTTCTTTTGTTAATGACTGCCATGCATTCGCATAGTAAATGTATTGAAGTTTCTTCCTCCATGCTACAGAAGCGACATAGTCCACTATCCGATATGCCAATTTTATTTAAGTGGCTGCGGAGCCTACAATGTCCCGTCAGGAGGCCCGTCAGGATCCTCACAGTATTTTTCCCGTGAGTTATCATGACTTTGAACCTCTTGCGGTTGTAGTTAGAGAGAAGGGCTTTTGCCTGCTTAAGTCCTGGTGTCTGTGCCCAGTGAAGCAGCCGTTTATTTTCCTCCTCCATTTTCAACAGGTCCCGTACCACATGGTTACCAATCCCACAATATGGTTCGGGTCCGATTAGCGGTGTTGCTGCACCGGTCCTTGCTAGTCTATCTGCCAGCTCATTTCCAGGAATATTGTTATGTCCTGGAACCCATCTAATCGTGAGCTTATTCCTAGCACCTAATTTGTCTAGTGCAGTTCTCACTTCTTTTACCAGCCCTGATGTAATCTTGGCTCTACTTAATGCCTTTATCGCTGCTTGACTGTCAGACAGGATGGAGATGTCCCTGCCGTGGTAGTTATTTTGCAGATTGAACTCTGCACACCTTCCAATAGCACAGACTTCAGCTTGGAAGATGCTGGTGTGTCTGCCTAGTGATTCGTAATACTTTGTCCTGGGTCCTACTACCCCCAGGCCACTCCCTTCATCCGTGAGGGACCCGTCTGTGTACCACTTTATTGTTTGTGGTTTCATTGGGTGAACTGCCGAAAGAGATGTCCAGGCCTCTTTCGTGCTGAGTTTAATATCAAAATTTTGATTGAACCTGTACTCAGCTAGCATTTCATCCCTTGGATGCAGAAGCATAGGTATGTCCTTTGCTAAGTCTGCAGCATCTTTTCTGGTGAGGTTGAAGTCAACTCCTTCCCTCCCAATCCTTATTAACGTAGCCTTCCGCTGCATATCGATAACGATATGAAGCGGTGTGACATCCATTAATATTTCTAGGGCCGCAGTAGGACAGGTGCGCATTGCTCCTGTCATACATATGCAGGCCATTCTTTGTAGTTTCTGCAATTTTGTTTTGGTCGTGCTAAGGCGCGCCCTGCTTCCCCAGGCTATTGCCCCATACGTGAGCATGGGTCTGACAACCATTAGGTAGAGCCATCTTATTATTCGTGGTGATGTACCCCACGATTTCCCGGCAATGCTTCTACACGTAAAGAGAGCCCTTGAGCACTTATTTATCGTGTTGTCTACATGAGTCCTGAAGTTAAGCTTGGAGTCAAAGGTTACTCCAAGGTACTTGACCTCATTACTCGCTTCTATGCTGCATCCTGATAGGGTTATATTCCTCATCCTTCCAAGTTTATATCTCCTTGTGAAGGGTACTATGACTGTCTTGGCAGGATTAAGACTCAGGCCTGCCTTTTTACACCAGTCATTAGTCTCCTTGAGACCTAGCTGAATAATATCGCAGAGTGTATCCTCATACTTGCCTCTAGCTATAATGACGATGTCGTCCGCATAGCCTTGACATAGTATGCCTCTGCCAGATAGTCTCTCCAGTAGCTCATCTACTAGCAGACTCCATAAGAGGGGTGATAGTACTCCGCCCTGAGGGCAGCCTCTTGTCGTCATTACTGTGGTGGATTGCCCACCAATAGTTGCTGTGGCTAGTCTAGATGCCAGCAGTGAGTTTATCCATCTGCTGGTTGTTGCATCTAGGCCCCTTCTGGCCAGTGATGCGTTGACGGTCTTATGGGAGGCGTTATCAAAAGCACCCTGTATATCCAGGAAAGCGCATAGTGCCACTTCCTTATGAGTTAAGGATTCCTCAATAAGGGTTCTTAACTGATACAGTGCAGTATCCGTTGACCTTCCCGCTCTGTATGCATGTTGCATCCTTTGAAGAGGTCGCTGCACTAGAAGTGTGCTTCTAATTCTGAAGTCTACCAGCTTTTCCAACGTTTTCAGCAAAAACGAAGTTAAGCTGATAGGTCTGTATGCCTTTGGATTAGTGATATCTTTCTTCCCGGCTTTCGGGATGAAGACCACTCTAGCTATACTCCATGCTGTAGGTATATGCCCTAGCGCAAGGCTGCTAACCAGTACTCTCCTGATAGGAGTCAAGAGGCTATTCAGTCCTTTTTGTAAAAGGACTGGATGTAACCCATCCACGCCCGGAGATTTGTAAGGCTGGAACGTTCCAATTGCCCATTTTAATCTCTCTGGCGTTACCGTTGACTTGGCAATGGCCCAGTCAGTGGCACATGATCTGTTTCTACCTATTGGCATGGTTCTGCCTTCCGCCTGTGAGGTGCTTCCAGGGAAGTGCATGTCCAAGAGGAGTTCAAGTTTCTCCTTATTATTGTTTGTAAAGGAGTTATCCGATTTCTGGAGTGCAAGATTAACTTCTGGCATTCTTTTCGAAATCGCTTTGTGAAGTCTAGCTCCTTCACTTGTGTTCTTAATGGCTTCGCAAAAGGTCCTGTAGTTCCTTCGCTTGGCCTTTCTGATCTCTCTGTTATACAGAGTTAGGCTATCCCGGTAAGCGTCCCACTCTCCATAGCGCTTTGCTGTATTGAAGAGATGTCGGGTAACTTTCCGTAGCTTTTCGAGTTGGGAGTTCCACCATGGCGCGTCCTTCTCCTTCTTTGCATTCCCAAGTGGGCAACTTTCATTAAAGGCGTTCACTATACACGTGTTCAACTCCTCCACTGCACATTCCAGCTCAACAGGGTTTCTGGGCTTTCCAGATGCCCTGCTGGCTGTGTTTTGCGTAAGGGAGAGATTGAACTTATCCCAGTCTGTATTCCTGGGATTGCGTTTGCGTTCGCAACTCTTGAGATTTAACCCTAGATTAAATCTAATGATCCTGTGGTCTGACATAGACTCTTCAGGAGATACATGCCAATTGTTTATGTACGAGTTCAGTACCCTACTGGCCAAGGTTATATCAAGCACCTCGGATCTAGCCCTAGTTACGAAAGTCGGAACACTGCCGACGTTTATAATTTCTAGGCTACTACTTGAAATGAACTCTAAGAGAGACTCACCTCTAGCGTTTATGTCCGTGCTACCCCATACCACGTGATGCGCATTTGCATCGCATCCAATGATAACGGGTAGCTGCTGTCTCCTGCAGTGCTCCACAAGGGCTTGGACCTCGGGCGGTGGGCAGGTTTCATCCCCCGCAAAATAGACGGAGGCTACTACGAGTGCCTTCACTCCACCGGCTTCTTCGACCATGATAGGAACACAGTCACCAGTGAGGAATTCTGTAAGTACATTACAATTAATACTTCTACTTGCCAAGATACAGGCTCTAGGGAGTGGGTCCCTATGGTCCCAAATTAACTTGGCGTCATTCACGTACAGTCCTTTTATGCCCTGGTTGTACCAGGGTTCCTGTACTAGGGCTAGCCCGAGGTGTTGTTTGGTGAACATCCTTGCCAGTACGGCCGACGCCGCCTTGGCACGGTGGATGTTCACCTGGGCTATCCCTATACTTCCGATCATAAGATCGGCTCCACCACCGGCGTCTGGGGTCTGGAGGTCGTCTCCAGACCCCCTTCTTCTTCCTCACCTAGCTCCATTGCTAGTTCTTGAGAGGACATTGGAGGTTGATCCTCAATGTTACAGCTCGCCTCGATTACTGTGACATCGAGTTCCTCTTCATCATCGGCTACATCTATCAGAGAGTCAGAGGTGTTCAGACCCTCCGTTTCAACAGCGGGTTGGGTGAGTAGGGCCGGCTCATGCAATGTTTTGGCAGCCGTTTTGCCCTTTCTCAGCCCACTCACTGGTATACTGCCGAACCTATAGTTGAGCTTGTGTCCCTTCTGGATAATTTCGGCACAGGAGCTATCGTCAATGCCGAGGACGAGGAGTAAACCACCTCCTTCGCTCTTCCTCGACAATAACCTCCAGTGCTCCGCATCTAGAAGGTTTTGCTTCCGTATAAGCTCCAGGACCCATTCGGTCGGCTTGTCCGTTCTGGGACAGAAAATGGTGATATTGTGTGACGACGGTATGTCGTCTCCCATTTTTGTCTCTAGCGGGACCCCTTTCCACATACTAAGGGTGGGGACCGCTAGCCGCAACCACTCAGCCGACCCTTCGTCAGCGCAGTCCACGACTAGATGTCCGACGTTAAAGTGGACTCCATCAAACACTATTGGGGAGTCCCAGCCTGAAGTGACCAGCTCCTCCAATATTGCTTCCTCAAGCAGTGTTAGCTCTTCACTGCTGAGGATTACCTGAGGATACTCCTCAGGCACTATCGCAACCTTTACCTTTCTAGCTGCGGCCGTGTACGTTGGCCTCTCTTCGGTCACCCTGGGTGTCAGGGGTTGGTCCCTGACTTCCAGAGCAGCTTCAGAGGTGCTCACCGCTTTTGCTGGCCTCTCTTCGGCCACCTTGGATGTCGAGGGTTGGTCCTCGACTTCCAGAGCAGCTCTAGAGGTGCTAGCTACTTCCGTAGATACTACTGCGGTCCTTGTCTCCACACGCACCCTCTTTGGCGTGTCGGATGGT
The DNA here is from genome assembly GCA_949987675.1 of Chymomyza fuscimana. Lineage (NCBI taxonomy): Eukaryota > Metazoa > Arthropoda > Insecta > Diptera > Drosophilidae > Chymomyza > Chymomyza fuscimana. The sequence continues at coordinate 56,520,312 of OX465089.1, forward strand.
GGCGTGAGTGCACTGCTCAGCCTTTTCGGAGCAGGGGTAGAGCCCTGCTCCTGCTGAGGACGTGGCTGCTTTGCCAGTGCCAGTGCCTCATCAGGTGATTTACCCTGCTGCAGATACCTAATGTACCATTTCACCTTGGCGCCGCTCAGCCCTCTGCGGTTCGGGTCATCCCGAGCCCCAGGTTCGCCAAGTTCAGGTCTTGGGGGCTTCACTTTGCCAGCTTGCCTTGGGTTGGCACTGCGGCTAGTTCCGGCTGCCGGGTGTGGTGTAACACCCACTACACGGCCTCCCAAACTCTGCTTCTTCTCATTTATTCTCCTGTCAGGAGCTACTTTTGGTGATTTCACCAATGAGGGCCGCTCCCTGTCGAGGTCACGGTCCTCAAACTGTTTTGCAACAGCTCCCGCAGTTACACCCTGCTGTATTTTTAGAAATTTTTCTTTATTCGTACTCATATGGACCCACGAGTAGCGGAGAAATATACTGTCCACCCGGGCAGAGATCCGCAGTACCCGGGTAAGGCTCACCAGACTAGGCGGTCGCCACTTACCTAGACTCTCCGTTAGTGACTGGGCTATTTGTTTTCCGGGCCCCCAGCCAGGCTGACTCTCGGCACGGGTCGAATGACACCTTAGTCCGGCCCGGAGATGTGGAAATTTTTAGGAGTTTCCAGCTCCAGCCCGACTACTATTAGCCAGCCCCCTTAGCAGTGACAAGCCTAACTAAGGGGCTGTTTCCAGCCGCCCTCACGTGGAGAGTGTAGTCGCACTTCCGAGTCAGCAACAGTTACGGCACGCCCATTACGGTACATGTTGATCCCCCTGTTGCAGTCCTCGGCAGGCGGCTAGTACTTTTCTATACGATTTATCGACTGGATTTTGGTGCAGTGTATGAAAAAAAAACACATGGCTAACACTCACCAAAACTATGTCTGTTCGCAACCGAAAGCACGAGATTAAAGAACTTAAAGCACATAAGATAACTGTCAACTGAATTCCAATGACAGCAAATTAATATTAACATAATGCACTTACAACCACATTTGACAACTGTGTACACATATACAGTTATACAGTACAACAGAAACGCTCATAAGCGGCTGTGTATTTGTTGTTGTTTTTCCCATACAGGCATTTCGTATGAGAGGAAACCATTACTCACATAAAATGTCATAACTCAGGAAAGGCTGCACCGTTTCCAAACAAACTTCACACAAACCACCTCCTCATAGATGGGAACGAACTCTAAAATTTGTCAATCGGTTCGGCGGTTCTTGAGTTATAAGATTAGGTACAAAGGAAATGTAACTTCTTTTTATATATATAGAAGATTTGTTAATATAAAGACAAACGTGGTTTACAAGTGTTAAAACAGTCACATACTCCGAAACTATAAAATTGTGAGAAACTAAAGATCTATAACATTAACTAAACAACGAAGCTTAAGGTCGAGCTCAATTGCCAGCTCACGTGTAATTCTTGTACTATTTTTAGATTTTAGCTATTTTTGTTTGTCATTGGTTAATTGGCATTTTTTTAAACTTAATAAAGAGTAAATAATTTTATTTTTATTGTTTCTGTAGTCAGGTGGTTATTTCGTCTGAAAAAATAATTTGACTCTATCATCATGTTGATATTCAAGTGTCGCTATTGCTTGCATGTGAAGTTTTGCAAGCAAATCAATCAAGCCTGCGATAGATCAGTTGCAGATTCTCGACCGAAGGTTTTGAGGGCAACAACAACACAGTGTGCGTGTGTCATTGCTCATCTCAGAGCCTATTGCAAAAACAAAATACTGGCGTGTGTGTGTTTTATTATCTTTATGAAGTTCATATCAACAATAGGAAAAAAACAATAGCAATAAAGGAATTATATATTTTTAGTAAGAAACAAAAATTAGTTAATAATAAAAAAATAATATTAGTAAAAATTTTAGTTAAATTTATGAAAATATTGTATTTTATTCAATTTCAGTTTTTTAAAGCAGTTAAAAAAAATCATACATTTTGACGGCAACATCTCCGTCCAGGGCCAAAAGCATAATGGTAACGATTGCGTGACCATACACACATACTATGAACGCACATACATATACAAAGTTATCACATAGAAGAAACTCGGCAACCTTGCTTGTTTGCTTTACTTTGCTAAAGCGGCCCATACACGAGCAACAAATTGAAGCAATCGGTTGAAATTGCAACGAAATTTCGTGTTAGTGGCGCAGTTTGTCAACAGATTGCAAAAAATGTTGTCTTTCTTGCAATCGGTTGCGTGTGAGTGGCGAAGTTGATGGATTTGTTGACGTGTTTTGCAATCGGTTGTGTGTGTATGTGACTTTTCTCATTTCTTTTTTGACTTCGGCAAGTGCACGTCGGCGGAGAAAATCGTTATGGGAAACCAAAAGTGGCGAAAATGAAAATAAAAATTATAGATTAAAGTCGTGGCCCATTTTGCATGATTAATATATATATATTTATTTATTCCTCGACTACTGTAGAGCTTAATTATGCGTTTACGAGTAGTCGCACCTAGGAGGAGCATAGGGCGGAAAATACAAGGAAGTTAAAAAAGACGCCATTGGTGGAAAAAGTAAAAGAAAAAAAAATTTATGCATAAAATTAAAAAAGTTTTTTTCCGCGTTCCATCTTCACTCGTCAAAAATCAACAAGAAATGAAATTTATCAACCAATCCACAAGTGTGTGGCAAAACGAATTTCAACCGATTGTACAATTTGTTGCTCGTGTATGGGCCGCTTTAACAACAACAAAGCGTCATATAAGAACTTTGGCAACATTGCTCATTTGCTTCTGCTAGGTACATACTAGGTACATACTGTATGTATGAATGGGCAAAGAATATAAAACTAGTAGTTCTATATTCTTTGGTATGGGGCACTGAATATGCAGCAGAAGCAATAGAATATTATTAATTGTGCTATTTCCATACGTATGTACATATGTACATACACACATAATCTCAATTAATTGCAAAATATTTGCAAACTTTTTAGTGCAGGGTAGAAAAAGTATATTTTATTCAATAAAAATTGTAAATACATTTTATTTAAGCATAAAATCATGTGTTTTATGCAATTTTTGTTTTTCAAAGGAGGTATGTACTAGGTTTACGAAGATCAACGGTCAAATATAACCATTGGTCCTCCTACACCCCCCTTCTAACTATTACATCATCAACCAACATACTTACATACATATCAGAGAACTGTAGCAGTGGCAGTGTATTATGCGACCACCACATATTTCCGAGTGCTGTTCACACTCTAGTATGCTGAGGCACCATACATAAATACTGCAGTGTGCACTGCACTCTTGCCTTTTTCCACTCTTAGCCCTATGGTGCCAATGGTGCCAAACTCGAGTGCAAATGGTTCGCTTTACAGTGTAAAGTTTACACTCTAACATACAGCACAATAAAAAAGAGAGCATGAGAGAAACCATCAACAACTTACGAGAGAGCAGTGGTACCATGATATTACGCGTGTGTCGTGTGTTTTGGCCTGAGCTGGGCAAAAAGAGAACGGACGAAAAATGAGACTGTGTTAGTGAGGTAGACACTGCGCAAATGAATTGTGCTGCAAAATGTTGTTGCATTAATTTTTCGTACACATTATTAATTTTATTTGCGTTTATTATTTTTGTATTGTTGTAAATAATGTAGGCCATTGTTTTTATTCGTTTTCGAATTAATAAAATTGTTTATGGCAAATAGTTGCCACAAAGTGCTTGTTTAGGCTATGGGCTGCCCAGCTCTATTTGAGCTTTTCTATTTTCAAGATTTACCAAAAACACGTGTCACATGTGTCATTGATGAATTCGACAAAACGACCAACGTATGCGATTTTATCATTTTTTGTGGCTGGCTGGCAAATTTTGTATCCACCGTTGTTCCAAGAAATAAGTAAAACAAAATTTGTAGCATTAACGAACTTAAGTAATGTACTTATGTTCTTAGTATTTATTAACATGATATGAATATGAATGTATGCATCTTAAAAAACTAAAATATGATATACTTAAAAACTATACAATAATTATAAGAATTTATTTTTTTAAGTTTTTATAATAAGAATTTAAAAATAACAGACTGTCCATTGATGCTGGTCCCAATCTGTTTCGTTTTTCTGTCATAATGTTGCCTGCCAAAGAAAAGATGCGTTCAGCACTGCTTGCAGGCACTGAATATATTTGAATGGCTACTCTCGACAAATAAGGATATGATTTTTCATTGTCTTTCCACCATTTCATCAAATCAAAATCCTCCGTCATTGAAACTCTTTCTTTGGAATATTTTTCTATCTCCATCATAGGAGGCGCGACGTATTCGGGACCGGCTTTGGCAATTAAATTTGAAAAAAAACCTATTTGTGGAAAGAAATGGAGAACTCATCGAATTTGTAGATGAGGTAGCTGGGCTTTCAGAACTTGATGAAGTGGTATATGGAATAGAAAATTCCTCATTTGAAAGTAACTGTTGCTTATAATTCTTATCATACTCCTGAATATTTTTTATTTGAGTAACGCAAAAGTCTTTGATGATAGGCAATTCAATAGACTCGAAGCCTGCAGTAGGAGGGTAGAGAAAGAAGGCTGTCTTATGCCATATTGTGAAACTGGTTTCCCAAATGTTATTAATATTGCGAACTATATTTTGTTTTAAATTTGATATGGAAATTATGTCGGTATCATTAGGGACGCAAGTGCTTTTAATTTTGTGAATCGATGGTAAAATAAGGTACCTACAAATTGACTCAATGTTCTGCACTGAATACATATACATACATATGAACCAGCAACTATATAAAAAATAAGCTGAAGGCCACTGATAATAAGTATAGGTTTCTTATAATTTTAATTATAAGTTAATCTTCTAAATAAATAAATAAAAACTATACAAAATAAACCATAATAAACAAAAACATCATTAATTGAACTCCGAAAGTCCGATTCACCGAATATAACAATTTATTTTGTTCTTTTTTTTTCATATTATATTTACAATCTGATTTCAGACTATAAGTAAATTTACTGAATAATAATTAATAAAATAAAAGTACAATAGCAAGTTTCCACTAAAATGTACTATTGTGTTAAATATAATATATAAAATTATAATAAATTTGGGCAGTATATAGCATAATTACAACAATTTAAAAACTGAAACAAACATCATTAGCATGTATGATTCAAAACATAAATTCAATTTTAATAATGTATGCAAGAAAAATTTGTAACACAACTCACTTGCACAGTGTATAGTACCTATATAACACACCCTCTCTGATATGTATCAGAGATCTGCAATAGTGCCTGTTTTGTGGCAATAATCATACTCTCATCAAAAGTAATGGCAATGTCAGCTGCACTCTTAGGCTTATGGTGTGGCACCACACGCACTCTTAACCAGTGAGTGTGACCAGTAATAGTGCACCATACACTATATTGTTGATATTGTAGTCTTGTTTACACTCATACACTGCAGCAGACACACTTTTAAATTTCAAGAGTGACAATGACACTCTTTTCGAGCAGTGAGAGAGCGAGAGGTGAGAGCAAAATGTTTTTTGCGTGTCTGAATGAGAGCGGCCGAAAAATGAGGCCTACAACATTTACAACAATACAAAAATAATAAACGCAAATAATATTAACTATGTGTACGAAAAATTAATGCAACAACATTTTGCAACACAATTCAATTGCGCAGTGTATAGCTCACTAACACACTCGCATTTTTCGTCCGTTTTCTTTTTTCCCAGCTCAGGCCAAAACACACGACACACGCGTAATATCATGGTACCACTGCTCTCTCGTAAGTTGTTGATGGTTTCTCTCACGCTCTCTTTTTTATTGTGCTGTATGTTAGAGTGTAAACTTTACACTGTAAAGCGAACCATTTGCACTCGAGTTTGGCACCATTGGCACCATAGGGCTAAGAGTGGAAAAAGGCAAGAGTGCAGTGCACACTGCAGTATTTATGTATGGTGCCTCAGCATACTAGAGTGTGAACAGCACTCGGAAATACGTGGTGGTCGCATAATACACTGCCACTGCTGCAGTTCTCTGATACATATGTAAGCATGCGTGTACATATTTTGCCTGCGTTGCTACTGCGTTATTTTCATAATTGCATACGCACAAAAATACACACAGCATACATTTGCAAGTGGAAACGAGCAGACAAAATGTTTGACAGCATCAACAACAACAGGAACTACGACATAGACCAACAACAACTACAACAGCAACAATATCTAACACCTGAAGCAGCGGCACCACCAACAATAGCAGCAGCAACCAACAATAACAAAATAAATAAACTTATGATAAAAATTCAAATAAATGTGTTTTATTAACTTTTTTCAGCAATATCAACATTTCTTAACACCAAAAACATTAAATAGTTTAAGTAATAAATATATGTAAATTGATTTCATTTCATTTTCTTAAACAGCCCAAATCCATGGTATAATAAGTAAGGTAGAGTAAGTTTGCCGAACTCGGGGCCATAAATTTTGTGAGAGCAAAAAAATGCGAGAGAGAGAGAAACAACGCACAAGCTGACGCATACACACTGACACTCGTTTATATATCTATGCATGCTTCAATTTGAACAAACCAAGTGCATAAGCTGAAACTAAATGAAAAACAGTGAATTTGTGAAAACAAATTTTATTTTTTCAATGAAAAAATGTTGCAATCCTGTAGACGTTTTAACTCATCCTCCACTAGCTTTTGCATAGCGTAAGCAACAGGTCACTTTGGTCTAAAAATTGGCTGAACGTTTGGTTTGATCTGCAAAACAGCTTTTGTCAATTGATAATGCATTAACACTCCCCTGAGAATTCTGTATATAGTTGTAAACAGAATTTATTGATTTGTCGCCCAGATCGAGAGTCTATCCAGTCTAAACCCATGACATTTAGATCTTGTATTGAAGTTACTCTGCATAAAAGTGTTTTTTCTGCCTCTCCGTATTTGACTGTGCACCTGAATTGTGCACTGAGAGGTAGTTTTCCTGTAGCGCTTCTTACCGCCTGATCCACAGGCTCAGTTGCTCCCTCGAATTTCAGTTTCTTGAATTCCTTTTCTGATATTATTGTTATATCCGACCCTGTGTCGAATTGAAGACGATGACACGATCCATTCATAAAAACATCTATGTATTTTCGCTGATTTTTGACTGTGTTTGTCACGAAAATTGACTTTGATTGAAAACTCTGGTGTCCTTGCCTTTTTAGATGGTTATGAGTATTTGAGTATCGCTTCCTGTCTTTTTGATTGTTATTACGCTTACAGTATCCTTCTTTGTGCCCAGTTTCTTTGCAATTGCCACATTTATGGGTTTTGTATGGACAAAAACGTGCGTAATGGTAGTCACCGCAATACCAACATGGAGTTTTATGTACTTTCCCCTCCTTTTTTGTGATGTACGACTTGATTCGTACTTTGTTAACAGTTTTCTGCTGATTTTCTATTAACTCACGATCTGTTTTCAGATTGAGCATTCTTTGACACTCTTTTGACAACTATTCCAATGTGATATTTTCGTCGCCATCTAATTTGCTGAGAATTCTTGCACGTAACTGAAAATCTGATTGGTGATTTTAGTCCCATGACAAAAATTAAGCTCTTGAATTGATCAATTGTTAGCTTTTTCAAATTAAATAGTTCACACTGTTTATTAACAATCCCTGCATACGTGGTGAAATCCATGCTCGATTCTTTTGTTATTTGCATGCAGTTGTAGCGAATGTTGAATTGTGACGTCTGTATACCGAAAAGTTCTTTCAGCAATGTCACTGTTTCCTTGAATGTATTGTCACGCGAGTGTTTTGGAAGAATGTAGTCGACATATTTGCTGTGTACTGCCGTGTCTAACTTTCTTAGCAGTAACCTGGTTTTGGCTGCATCGTCCAATTTATTTGCATCGTGCTCAAATAAATCCTCATAGCGAGCAAACCATGCGTCAAAAGTAAGGTTAAGGTCGACATCATAGTAAAATTCTGAAATGCTCGATCAGAGTGCCTCGATATATTCTGCATTACTCGCAAATTTTAGCTAGAATATGCTGCATTGCTAAACTATCTTTGTGTTGTTGCTCTTGCATTTGCAATAGCATTTTTGCGAGCGTCTCTTCAATTGTTTGTGCCATTTTTTCTCTTGTGTGTGTATGTATATATACGTTTATATATATGTATTATGCCGCTACTTTACGGCGTAATTTGCAAAATTCTGCACTGCCACTTTACAGTTTTGAATAATGTCTTCGTCGCCGCTTTACGACTTTTTATTTTCCAAAAATCCTCGTCGCCATTTTATGTTGTGTTTTTCAACATTAATATTATATTTAATAGTCTAATTTTACAAATTTTAATAAAGTAAGTCATTTGGCTTACAAGTGAACACATGAAATCATTCTGTCTTTTATATTAATAAACTTATATCGATAACACCGCCTTTGCATGTATCGTGATATCGATGTAGATATACCAATCAGTTATTGTCTGTGTAACAATTAATAGAAATGATTTCTTTTCTTAAACTTCTATAAACTTACGGAGGCTTCCGTTGTAGCGTGTGCTATACACCTGACGAATCAGCTCCTCGTACGGCATGTGGTTTTTGAATTCACTTATTAGGTCCTGCTTCATCTCGCTCCATTCGACAGCTTGTGACATCTGGACCACTCTCGACGCCTCGACAGACATGTGTATCTCGACTGCTCCATATAACACTTGGATTTGTCGTGCGTCTTCCGTCGGGTACAATTGTTGAATAAATTCCACCCTTTTTATGAACGAACTCAGCAATTCCGGTACTCCATCGTAGATCGGAATCTGTCTTATTTGCTGCAATGCCTGGTTCACTTGTATCTCTGCTAAGACTCGTGGGTTTGACATTTTTCTTCTTTGTTATGTTTTTTTATTACTTTGCTTCTTTTAAGCTATTGCATAGCTTCTTTCTTGGGCTTTGAGCGCGGCGACCGAATCAAGAAATTCCGTAACGAAAAAACCTAAGACTACACAATTTTTTAAACAAAGTAATCTGCGTCAAATAAGTATTCCCTTCAAATTTGTTTCCAAATGTGTTAAGCTGAGAAAAACAATTTTTTAGTTCATTCTCTGCTGAAAGCTCGAAGTGAAAACATCGTTTAGTTCTAAATAAAATAAATTTTCTTTTCTATTTCTTTATACAAGCTAATATAAAACGAGATACTGTTCCAAAAGGTGGGGTAGCTATTTACCAAAATAATAATAATATTACTAATATTATGACTCCGAACATTGAAATAAATATTGCACACGTTAGCGATGTTAAAGTTAGGCCCTCATTTGTTGGAGATATTTGTGCGTGCTTATGCAAACTTAGAAATGGCCTACATTGAGTGAGTACTCTATATACATACAGTTTGTCAATTAAATGTTTGCAAAATGAAAAAAATCACACAAATTCAACTTTAACTTAAAAACTTATTAAGAACATAGGGATTAGCGACGTCGACACATGTCATGTGTTATACACAAAACGCATGCTTGTGTGCGTGCTTTTTGTACTGAAATTTCCTCTGCCGCAGTGACGTATTGCGACACTGACGTTGCTCGACGTCAACAACAACAACAAGAGCCGAAGCCACGCACCACCAACTGCGTGTCCGTTGCTTAGCAACGTAGAGTAACATCAGCGTCGCATACGTCACTGCGGCAGAGAAAACTTCAATACATACGCAAAAAATCTGAGTGTATTTTGTGCCGACCACTGGTCTGATTTATTACATTTGTGTGAAGTTTGGTCCAAATTGGTCCACTATTTCATGTAGCTACCATACAAAATGTGAACCCGATCCGATTGTTTGCGGCACCTTGTAAAATTCTTTGCATCATGGTATATATATATATAGTAACATATCCGCACCAATCCTATAACGTATATGTTAAGTTGCACTAACACACACACACACACACATATTATATACACACAATTCGGCAGCGTAAGCAATTATCAAGTCTGGCGACAAAGCAATGCTGGCATCAAAACACATAAAGATCATATGAGGGTCTGCATAACGAAGTACGCGACATAAACAATTCAGTTGTGCCTACGTGCAAGAAGCCGCCTATGATGACGCCATGGAGGATCATCAAATCAAAAAAAATTTCAATTAAATTTGTTTAAAATAAAAAAAAAATAAATAATTAAAAAATATACATATATACTATGTATATAAATAACTAAATCAAATTTAATTAAAAGTGCGCCTTGAATTGGCTAAAAATTTAAGAAAAATATCTGCAAATGTGAGTAGTGCCCTTTTTAAAAAAAAATTGTCTTGGTGCTTAATGGTTTTTATTCTTTTATCAGCATTTGCCTTAACGACAATCAATTACACTCTTATGCCGGTCGTACACTAGGCTTTCAACGCACGCACGCAATTTGCTTTCACATTCTCCAATTGAATAAACAAAATTATGGGCTCGTACACTAGTGCGTTACTTGTCAATTTTTGCGTTGATCAACGCGTTCAGACTTGAAATTGAACATGATTGCGTTGAACGCGTTGCGAGCCTCGTCCACCTAGTTGATCAACTCATTCAATTGTTGAGATACCTCGTCCACCTAGTTGGTCAACTCATTCAATTGTTAAGAGACCTCGTCCACCTAGTTGATCAACTTGAGTTCGTCAACGCAAATTCGGACAAAAAATCGTTGACGAACACGAGTTGAACACGGCTGAAGCATCCAGTTGATGCACGCGATGATAACCTCGTACACTAGACGAAGCATTGAGTGTTGACCAACTCGGTCAACGCACTTGACAACTGGTAGCTTCGAATGTATATAAACTGTTAATGTAAATTCATTTCTATTTGAGATTTCAAAGTGAGACACGTGTGTTTTTATGAAAATAAAAAATGATTCCCGCTGAACGAAAGAGAAAAGTCGCTGCCGCAATAATAATTTTAGCGGACGCTTAACGTCGACGCCAGAGCGAAAAAAAGCGTAAACGATTCTGGGTGGACGAAATGTTTTTGAATCGCAACGAAAGCAGTTTTTTCAACGAAATATATTCGAAACTGAAGTCGATAAATTCTGCAGGCACTCTCCAATGCTGTGTCATTTTTTTAAAATTTTGTGCTGCCGCAACAGTCTTCATTTATTATTTGCTGCCTGCTTCGTCACATTTATTTTTATCGCGATGGCGTCGAATGCGTGCGTTGAAAGCCTAGTGTACGACCGGCATTAACGCACACATTCAACTGGACGCACGCACACTTCAAGCAATGCACACAAACTCGAAATTGACCAATCAAATTAGAGCAACGCGTTGATGAGTTTATGTGTAGCACATTAATGTTCAACGCGTTGCTCAACACTATTCAACGTTCAACTCGAGCTCGTCCACTAGCCGTACACTTGTTGATCAACGCGTTGAATGATGGGCTCGCAACGCATTAAACGCGTTGATTGAATGAGATTGAATGCCTCGTACATTAGCGTTGAATGAGTTGAGAGTCGAATGCGTGCGTTGAAAGCCTAGTGTACGACCGGCATTATGCATGTGCATTGGCTGCATTGAACCTGTGTGTTCCCTTCATAGCTTTGATACTGGAACAAAATCTGATTCACTTGTGTCCAAATCTGGTAAGCTTAAATGCCATAAAAAGGGTACAAAAAATTATCCTTCCCAGCGAGAGGAAGGGCATTCGCTATTTCGCACCCGTGCCAGCGTGGATAAGCATTGCCCAAAAAAATTTTTTTAACGCCGCCTTCTTGTGCCATGTCCGTCGCTGGAGAATAAGATCACCTGTTTGTTACGAACAATAAAGACTAAAATTTTCTAGCCGCAACTCCCCCTTTATCTTGTTGATGCAATATTATTGACTTGATATAAAAAAAAAAAAAAAAAAAAAACTTGCAAAATAATTAGGTTTTCCTATTGCTGCCTACTAGCTATATCCATATATACATAAATACATCGAAATTATACACATGTATATAGTAGTTTATATTAGCAGAATATTTTTCTAATTGAAATCTTGTATTCACATTTTCTAGAGCTTAGCACATAGGTTTTAACAGAAGATTGAGAATACTAGAATTATATTGCTTAAAGTAAATAAAAACATAGGAAAAAAAACGAGATCTTGAGATAAAAAATGTAAGAAAAAAAATTGTGCTTTGCCTAAAACAATAGAGAAACATCATGAAATTTTAGGCAAGCCATATCTAAAGTAGCTTTAGCTTATTTATTTATTTATTTATTTAGGATCAACATATAATATAATCAGTTGATTACTTAAAAACAAAAAACAAGGTTAATTTAAAAAGGATAATACAAAAAGAAACTTATAAACAAATTTTTAAAATATTAAATATAATATAATATAATTAATATTAGGTAGTTTGCCACTGACCCGTTGGGGGAATTTTATTTGCCTGGTGGCCAGCTATGCCGCAATAATAATTTTAGCGGACGCTTAACGTCGACGCCAGAGCGAAAAAAAGCGTAAACGATTCTGGGTGGACGAAATGTTTTTGAATCGCAACGAAAGCAGTTTTTTCAACGAAATATATTCGAAACTGAAGACGATAAATTCTGCAGGCACTCTCCAATGCTGTGTCATTTTTTTAAAATTTTGTGCTGCCGCAACAGTCTTCATTTATTATTTGCTGCCTGCTTCGTCACATTTATTTTTATCGCGATGGCGTCGAATGCGTGCGTTGAAAGCCTAGTGTACGACCGGCATTAACGCACACATTCAACTGGACGCACGCACACTTCAAGCAATGCACACAAACTCGAAATTGACCAATCAAATTAGAGCAACGCGTTGATGAGTTTATGTGTAGCACATTAATGTTCAACGCGTTGCTCAACACTATTCAACGTTCAACTCGAGCTCGTCCACTAGCCGTACACTTGTTGATCAACGCGTTGAATGATGGGCTCGCAACGCATTAAACGCGTTGATTGAATGAGATTGAATGCCTCGTACATTAGCGTTGAATGAGTTGAGAGTCGAATGCGTGCGTTGAAAGCCTAGTGTACGACCGGCATTATGCATGTGCATTGGCTGCATTGAACCTGTGTGTTCCCTTCATAGCTTTGATACTGGAACAAAATCTGATTCACTTGTGTCCAAATCTGGTAAGCTTAAATGCCATAAAAAGGGTACAAAAAATTATCCTTCCCAGCGAGAGGAAGGGCATTCGCTATTTCGCACCCGTGCCAGCGTGGATAAGCATTGCCCAAAAAAATTTTTTTAACGCCGCCTTCTTGTGCCATGTCCGTCGCTGGAGAATAAGATCACCTGTTTGTTACGAACAATAAAGACTAAAATTTTCTAGCCGCAACTCCCCCTTTATCTTGTTGATGCAATATTATTGACTTGATATAAAAAAAAAAAAAAAAAAAAAAAAACTTGCAAAATAATTAGGTTTTCCTATTGCTGCCTACTAGCTATATCCATATATACATAAATACATCGAAATTATACACATGTATATAGTAGTTTATATTAGCAGAATATTTTTCTAATTGAAATCTTGTATTCACATTTTCTAGAGCTTAGCACATAGGTTTTAACAGAAGATTGAGAATACTAGAATTATATTGCTTAAAGTAAATAAAAACATAGGAAAAAAAACGAGATCTTGAGATAAAAAATGTAAGAAAAAAAATTGTGCTTTGCCTAAAACAATAGAGAAACATCATGAAATTTTAGGCAAGCCATATCTAAAGTAGCTTTAGCTTATTTATTTATTTATTTATTTAGGATCAACATATAATATAATCAGTTGATTACTTAAAAACAAAAAACAAGGTTAATTTAAAAAGGATAATACAAAAAGAAACTTATAAACAAATTTTTAAAATATTAAATATAATATAATATAATTAATATTAGGTAGTTTGCCACTGACCCGTTGGGGGAATTTTATTTGCCTGGTGGCCAGCTATGCCCCTACCCACAGCCAATTGTGGTCAGTAGCAAACAAGTAGAACCAGCAATCCAGAAAATAATCGGACTCCTGCCCGTTGGGGTAATTTTTAACTGGAGCTAAGGTGGTTCAAGACAGCTCTCATCAAACTGGAAGGCGAAAGTTCACTTGAGAGGATACGTGCCAAGTCATTAAAATTCGAACTTAAGTTATCATTCTTATTTCCCCATACTGTAGCAAACCAGCGAAAGATCTTTCGTCGTGGGACGCGCAATGTCGTAAGTTTTTAAAACAAGCATGCATATGAAAAGTATTTAAATTAAGCTACAGATACATAAACTAAAGATACTTGTGGTTTTGCGTTTCTGATTGGACATACAAAAAAAAAAAAAACTATGTTTATAATATAATAAGTTTAAATGATTAAACTTAATAATAATTTATTAGCTTATAAGTACCTTTTATGTATATAAATAATTTTGTCTTTTTTAAGATCTCCTATAGGATAGGATCCATTATGTTAGGTTCATTAGGGTGGTAAAATGTAATTAATTTTTTTTTCGATTAGCAACTTCGCTTTTTTTTTTTTTTTTCACTATGAAAATTTGTCTAGTTTATCAAATTATAGAATGATTTTGAAATTAAAAATGACTCGTTAAAAATTATTTTTTTCTCTCTCTGGTGCAATGCGGTAGAATAATAATGTAGTGAAATCGTATGGGGTCCTTCGACGGCTTTGTTTGTTTTGTTTCGGAGGACCATGGTTGGGTGGGTAAAGAACGTGGATGACAAGAACACCTTAGTCATCCCACCAATAAAGTTTCAACGAAAGAACTTCAAATCTTTTTTTTTGTAAGTATGTATGTCAGGTTCTAGTGCACACTTGTTATTGTGGCTAGTTTGGTTATTTCGTTTGAATTGTTCAGACCTGTAATGTCTGTAGGGACTCTTAATTAAAGTTAATGTAGTATGACTATTCGCAGTAGCAAAAAACCCCCCCAAGCCGCGTAGAGCTAGAACGCAATTAAAGGGTCCCGCTGCGCTATCTGTGAATATTCATGATCCACCACCATAAACACTACAAGCCCAGCGATAAAACAAAGAACTTCATAATTGCAGAGTCAGCATCGACGCAGCTGCCATCAATAACGTAAACACCGAGGTTTCCTTATTGATGGAATTATAATAAGAATCAGTTCACATTTGTTCTAGTTAAGAGGTACACACGTTGACCACATAAATCTATTGTAACAGTGACTCACATATTGTACTTTTAAGTTTGATGTTTAATAAAGTTATTTTTTTTTAACTTTAACTTGAATGTCGCATTTGTTATTATATATATATATATGTATATAATAGAAACCATTAAACCAATTTATTATTTTTATTTATTATTTTCGGTTTATAGAGAACAACTGAAAGAGCTGAAAAGAAAAAGAAATCGTGAATATCAAAGAGCATATTATCAGCGTCAAGGTTTGAAAAAAAAGAAAAAAAAATACCAAAATCAAATGCTGAACGTCAAAGGAAATTTCGTCAACGTAATGCTGAAAAATCTTACGTGAATATGTAATTTGATTTAATAATAATATTTAAAAACAAATTGTAATATATGCCTCAATATTATTTAACTTTACGATTTCCTCATTTTTTTCACAGGAAAAGACAAAAATTGGAAAGTAATGAAGAGAATGTCGTGCAATGTAGGGCTGTTGAAAATATAGAAAATGTAACGCTGCAAGAAAATTAATTTCACAGCCAACAACTTCAAATTTATGAACAGCGTAATGAATGCATTACTTTCGAAGTTATTCTACACAGGAACACAGAAATTCCTGGCGATGGTAATTGCCTATTCCACTCGCTCATAAGTGTTTTGCAACTTCAAATTGAGACTTGTGACTTGAGAAATCAGTTACGCGATTCACCCTATTTAAACTCCTGCCACAATCCGCAAGAAGCATATAACATTCTATCAAGCACTAATGATTACGGAGATTTGGATTGTTTGTACTTATTTTCAAAAATGTACAATCAAAATGTTTGTGTACATTATTGTTTTTACAACATAACTACAAAGAATCAAGACACTATCTTTTGTCATTTTAAAGCAAATGATACACAAAACTGGATTCATCTTCGTCTTCGTGAACAACATTTCACACCTTTTTATGAAGTATCAGATTTATTGGAGACAATACAAGACGCTACCCAAAATGAAGCTCATGTTGATGCCAATATTCAACAATTCCGTGACAATTATGATGAAGATCCTACCGAAGATAACGATAATAATCATGAAAATGAAATTGAGATTGATAGAGAAGATCGAATTGGTGAAAATATTATGGATTTTATTGTTGATGGTACTATTCCAGTTTACACAAATTATCGTAAACACAGTACAAGTCATATTGATTTTTATAAAGACTTTACGAGAAATTCATTTGGTCATTCTTGTATTATTTGCGACAGACTATGGTGGAAAAGAGACTTGAAAATGTCGACCAGTAAACATGAAAGTATTTTGAAAACAATACTGCCGGTAATCTTAATTATTTTAATTATTCACTTTATATTTTGGCTGGCGAAAATCCTCTGGCTGAACCCTCCAAGAGGGTGCCGGCTGGGCAATGGACTGTGTACTGGCTCAAGCACCAGAGTCAGGCACTTGTCCCCCCTCGGTGCTTGGGCCGGTGCACGGTCTAGCTGAGGCAACGGCGTAGCAGTATCCGGATTACCTAGTCTGGTGCTGCTGCGTTGGAGCCATGGTCAGAGGTGCCTGGCAGCAGGCATAAAATGCTATGGGGAGGCTCCCATGAATAAAATCAACCAAATCCCCGCTCTGGAGTCTCTTACTGATTCAACTCGGGCTGGGATGTCAGCCCAAACGTCGCACAGTGGCACGGAAGCCAAAAAAACGTTGCAAAAATCATATTTTCTAAACCAATTGAGATATTTTTATGAATTAAATTGTAGTTGAAAGAAAAATTTTTAAGCTTTAAAATAAGTACCCATACATTGTGATACGACATCTGAGAGCTGCGCAATATGTTGTGGAAGTTGGATTTTGTTGCCTGTGCAATATTTGTATATAAGTATTTGTAAAATATGTACATATTTTTTTCATTTATATAGAAATTTTGATGATATATTTTTGTTCATAATTTTATATTTCAGTCAACAAATTTAATGTAACAATGCTTTTTTATTATAATATATTATATAATTTGTCTTATCAGTAGTTTTTTGTAAAATAATATCCACATTTACATTTTAAGGAATATCTTAAAGACTTAGCATTTCATTTGAATAACTAGTACTTGTTAATTCTGTATTGGATTTCACATGTCTCAGGGATGCAACTAGTGGATCTGAAGAGGCTGCCAACATATTAAAAAGATCCTCGTTTTCACTTGATCGTGATATTTTAAATGTATTCATAGCTCTGAATTTTTTATAATCCTTGTTTCTCGATTCCTGGGCTTCTTCTGACATCTCCCCAATGGGTAGGCAATGATATTCAATTATAGTTTGGCCATGTGCCAAAATTTTGTGAAGCGTGGGAGTCAATTTTTTTCCTGGATATTTTTCCATTAACAGCTCTGCAGTCTTAGTGGCATATTCACCAAATTTGCTGCCGTTAATTTTTTCCTTGTAGCTCAAAATATTCAAAATAACACCCAATCTTTTGATAATTTCATCATCCACTCCAGTTATTTCCTTATTTTTTCATCGTCCTTCCTGTACATTATTGATAGAGCCTCCGATAGATGATCCGTGGCTATATCGACTGTGGCATCGGCAAGTTTTCTCTTTCGAGTAAAGTTTGAACACTCGTCCAAACATTTTGTAGGTCTTCCTTTGTTTCGGTGCGAAGACGTCTGGGGTTCTTCCGAGAAATTTTCAATAAGAGTCAGTCCTTTTAGCCAGTTTTCGTGTTTCTTAGTAAATTTTTCTCGGGAGTAATTAGCGTCTAGCCACTTTGTTTTTATTTGGGCAAAAATAAGATTAAGTTTGCCTTTTAAGGTATCAAACTTCTCCATATTTGTTTCCTCAACATTTAGTTCTTTTCTGATGGCCGAAACGAGTTCATTCGCGGGGAGTAGTCCCAACGGAACACGCTCTTAAGCTTCTCAAGTGGCAGAACCCCGACGTGCCAACCGAAGACTGGGTGGTACTGCACGAGGGCAAGCCGGAGGAAAAGGGCCAGCAGATGGTTCTCCAAATTAACAAGGAGGCCGAGAATCTGCTCTATCCGAGGTTCGGGAAAATGGCGTGGGGCGTTGGTAACGTGTACCTACGTCTCAAAAAGCGCCACCCGAATGACGCAAACACGAACACGCTGGAGGCTGGTGAGGTCGAGAAAGACCTTGGCGTGGCAGCCATTACAGAAGCTGCCCACGGCCTCGATATTGATGAGGACTCAGAGGACGATGGCGACACGACCTTAGTAGTCGCCCCATCGGAGTTGAAGGAGGAGGAGCTCCTACGCTCCCCAGCCAAGAATTCCACTTCCCCCTGCAGGGATGGGCCCAAGAAAAGCAAGGACGGCTTGAAAGCTAAAGCCCAGTACAAGGCCGCTCTGAAGATCAGAGCTCGTCTCAGTAATAGCAAGAATCTCACCGCTGAGGAGAGAAAGAAGCTAGACTGGGCCGAACAAAAGATTGAAGACGGCCGCAAGTACTATGACAGTAGACCGGCAATGAAGGCCACTAGCAGCCAATTTGCCAACAAGGTCGAAGAGCTGTTGCTTACTAAAAGGCAGCGCTCGGCTGACCAAGACAAGGCGGATGTGCCCGTTTGTAAGCGGCCTCGCTATAAAACGGAGAAGCCCCCAAGGAAGCCACGGCCGAAGAGGGAAACGGCGAGCGATGTGGCGCGACGACACTTGATCGTCGCCCTCATCGACCGCAGTGACCCTAACGGCAAAATAACTCCCGAGCAGTGGAAGGTGGTGGAGCTGAAGCTTCTGGATGCTCTCTTCCAGAGAATGGAGGATCCAGATGCTCAGCCTACCACCTTCGACGGAGCGGGGTGGCTGAACGGGGTGAAAATCCTGAGCTGTAAGGATGACCATATCCTGAAGTGGGTCACCGGCACCGTGGCCAAGATGGACGCTCCCTGGGAAGGGGCCAAGCTTGAGGTAGTCGACAGAACGCTGATTCCGTCGGTACCGAAGGCGAAGGTACTCTTCCCGAGAGTAGTCCCAACGGAACACGCTCTTAAGCTTCTCAAGTGGCAGAACCCCGACGTGCCAACCGAAACTGGGTGGTACTGCACGAGGGCAAGCCGGAGGAAAAGGGCCAGCAGATGGTTCTCCAAATTAACAAGGAGGCCGAGAATCTGCTCTATCCGAGGTTCGGGAAAATGGCGTGGGGCGTTGGTAACGTGTACCTTCGTCTCAAAAAGCGCCACCCGAATGACGCAAACACGAACACGCTGGAGGCTGGTGAGGTCGAGAAAGACCTTGGCGTGGCAGCCATTACAGAAGCTGCCCACGGCCTCGATATTGATGAGAACTCAGAGGACGATGGCGACACGACCTTAGTAGTCGCCCCATCGGAGTTGAAGGAGCCTTTACACAGCCATACAGCTGAAGGTCCTGCAGCTCAACCTACATAAAAGCAAGTTGGCGTCGGTGGAGCTTCTCATAACCTTGGAGGAGGGGTCCGTCGACGTGGCTTTAGTCCAGGAGCCTTGGATAGCTTCGGGAAACAAGGTCTCTGGACTAAAGTCAACCAACTATAATACTTTCTACCCGACAACAGTAAGTAAAGCAAGAACTGCAATTCTGGTAAGAAAGGGCATCTATGCTTATCTTATGTCTAATTACAGCACTGACGATCTCACGGTGGTAGCGCTCGAGGGTGCCGAGGATGAGCCACTCATAATGGCATCATGCTACTTGGCGCACGACAGGGAGGCACCAACAGAAGAGACGGAGCGTCTGGTCCAGGAGGTGAGCCGGAAGAGGCAACCCCTGGTAATCGGCGCCGACGCAAACGCCCATCATACAGTATGGGGATGCAGGGACGTCAACGAGAGAGGTGAGTCACTGCTAGACTGCATACTAAGGTACAATATAAGCATCTCTAACACAGGGGAGGAACCCACCTATGTGGGCCCTACCTCAGATAGTGTCATTGACCTTACTCTCTCGCTTGGTATGAACACTGCGGTCACAGAATGGAAAGTTCTCGGCAAAGACTCCTTCTCTGACCACAAGTACATCCAATTTAAGCCGAGGTTTATGTGTACAGTGACAAAAAGTGCGTACAAGAATCCCCGGAATGCAAACTGGGAGATGTTTTAAGACAAGGTGGCAAGGAAACTCCCACCACCATCAACAGTAAAATCCACGGATGACATCGAGAAGTCCGTGGAGACTCTTTGCCGTCATCTAAATAAGGCATTTAAAGACTCATGCAAAACAACAGTCAATAGAAGGAGACACAGGCCACCATGGTGGAACCCAAGACTGAAGGAACAGCGTACCGACCTACAGGATATCTTCAAGCTGGCTAAACAAGCAGATGATGATACCGTATGGGATGAGTACAAGGTAAGGCTCCGGGTTTTCAAAAAACAAGTCCGGCTAGCCAAAAGAAACTCCTGGAGATCCTTCTGCTCCGGCATAGAGAAGGTCAAGGATACTGCAAGACTCAGGAAGCTACTCTCGAGTCAACCCGCTATACAAAGTCAACTAAAAACGAATGACGGACATTGGACAGAAAGTAGTAAGGAAGCGACAGACGCCCTTCTAGGCGAGCACTTCCCTGGATGCACCGACGTCCTCACACCAGACACGCCCATAAGCCGTCCTAGCCAACAGATCAACGTACCTGGCGATATAATCACGCCTCACAAAATCCAGTGGGCTATTGACTCCTTTGCGAGCTATAAATCCCCTGGTCTAGACGGTATAATTCCGGTCATGCTGCAGAGGACCAAAGACAATGTCACGCCATGGCTGAATGCGATATTCAAAGCATGCCTGAGATACGGACATGTTCCTGTACCCTGGAGGACAGCACGAGTTGTGTTCCTGCCTAAAGCAGGGAAATGCAGTCACGTGCAGCCAAAAGATTACAGGCCAATAAGTCTCACCTCATTCCTGCTAAAAACTCTAGAAAAACTTCTAGGTCTACATATAAGACAGGGCATGCACCATCTTGTAGAATCCAACCAGCACGCCCACACTAAGGGTAAATCGGTGGAAACAGCGCTGCATTCTATAGTAGCCACCATAGAAAAGCCCTACATCACAAGGAATACGCCATGGGAGCGTTCCTGGATATCTCAGGTGCATTCAATAATGTATCTACGGAAGCTATACTGCGAAGCCTTAGAACCAAGGCACCCCAGGAGGCCATATACCTCTGGATACAGAGCCAACTGAGCAACAGAAGGATAAGTGCTGAATGGGGAACCACGACAGTGACAAAAGAGGCGCACAGAGGCACGCCGCAAGGCGGAGTACTATCGCCCTTATTGTGGAATCTAGTGGTAAACGACATTCTACACAAATTCAGACGAAAGGTCTCAAGGATAACTGCCTATGCGGATGATACTTATGCATTGGATCTTCATCTCAGTCGTGTGGCCAGTGCTACTCTACGGAGTTCTGGTATGGTGGAAAGCCACGGAAAAAACCACCGCGATATACTGCTTAGACCCACCCACGGAGAGGTCTTATAAGCTGCCGGACCACTGCAGCATCTTCCAGGCGGAGGTATTCGCCATAAAGAAGGCTGCAGAACTAGCGCTCACCCTGGAGCAGAACCGAATAAATATATTCGTAGACAGTCAAGCGGCAATCAGATCCATGCAAGCATACAGCATCAACTCCAAAAGTGTTCTGGCAAGCAGGGACGCACTAGATGCACTAAACACCCAGAAGGAGGTGTGCATCTTCTGGGTTCCCAGCCACCAGGGCATTGATGGAAATGAAACAGCTGACAGGCTCGCAAAGGAAGGGGCCGAATCGACTCAACCGTCACTTGAGGATCTGGAGATTCCTCTAAGGACGATTAATCACAGGTCAGAAGAAGACGCTGCAGTCAGATCTGACAGAAGGTGGTACACCACAACGAACTGCAAGACGGCTCGCACAATGTGCAAGAAAACTAACAGCAAACTAGTCCAGTACATTCTGCAACTTCCAAGAAGAGATTGTAGGCTTATAATGGGCATACTCACAGGTCACTGCCTGACAGCAACTCACGCTATGAAGCTGGGCATCACTAACAACGATGAGTGCAGGAAATGCAGGGAGACAGGCGTCAAAGAGACCCTGGAGCACCTCATCTGCCGATGCCCCGCTCTCTGTACATCGAGATTAACATATCTAGGAAAACCGTGGCTTATCTCACTGGAAGAGGCAGCCGATAGGGCACCTCAAAAGCTTCTGGCGTTTGCCAAGCATACGCGAATACTTATCGACTAACGCGTAGAGTACACCAGACCTTTCCGGTACCACTAAGGACTATTTAGTCTATGTGTGACCCCCATGGGGCCTACCGGTACAACCTAACCTAACCTTATATTTTTCTTTCTATATCTTGATAATACGAATTTGATTTTTTTAGAATTACACACCTGGTGAAATTGTTCAAGTCTGCTCTACGTGCTATACGTCTTTGGAAAAAGAAAAAATTCCTCTCATGTCAACCTACAATGGTTTTGCATATCCGAAAATTCCATTACATTTACCAACGTTAAACCTTATCGAGCAACGATTGATTTCACCGAGAATACCGTTCATGCAGATTCGTAGACTGAGACACGTTAATGGTCAGTACGGTATTTATGGCCAGATAATTAATGTTCCTGTCGAAGTTAATACAATGGTAAAACAATTGCCAAGAAACATTCAAGATGACCATTGCTTTTATGTGCATTTGAAAAAGAAGTTGATTCACAAAACTAGTTATGTCCACGGGCTTATTAATAAAAGCCATATTAAAGAGTGGTTGTCGTATTTAGTATCTACGCCTCTTTATATTTATCATGACATTAAAATCGATGAATATTTTTTTACCGGCAGTGAACGTACTTCGCAATTAAATATGGATGAAATAAGTGAACACGTGCCAATTGAAGACAATTTAGTTGCGCAGCAACAAACTCTTTTGTGGAATGATGATTATTTTTTGAGTCTAGCACCCGGTGAATATAACAGGCCAGTCAGTATTTTAATGGATGAACATGCGGAAGAACTACCTTTTCCGACAATCTACGGCGGTCAGTTTCGAACATACAGAGATGGGGTTATTGTTACTCCATTCATGCAAGCTACCAGCGAACTTCGGCGTACTGATAGGCGTGCTACTGACCCACAACACCTTTTATACATCGCTGCTAAAATCATGAGGTTGCGAGTTAGTAGATGTGTCAACGTTGCGTTTAAGCATGTTGGACAAGGTACTTCAATTACGAAAGAGACCATTCAATCTGAAGAATATATAAATAATTGCTTAGAAACAAATCTCGCATTTTTTCGCTGCATACCAAATTCTGCTTGGTTTTGGTCAGATCGCAAAAAAAATCTTTTTGCAATGATCAGGCAGTTAGGGTCACCAACTGCTTTTATGACTCTTAGCGCCAATGAAACTGGCTGGGAAAATTTGTTGAAATTATTGTACAAATTGAAAAACGAGGGACCGAAAATTTCAGATGAGTTTTTAGCAGAAATGTGCATAAAGCTCAACTTGTGAATGAAGATGCCGTAACTTGTGCTATTTATTTTAATAAAATGGTAAATTGTCTGTTAAAAGTTTTGCAATCAAAGAAAAGAAGTCCATTCGGAAAACATAGAGTAGTACATTATTTCAAAAGAATAGAATTTCAACATCGTGGTAGCCCACATGCTCATATTCTTCTTTGGTTGGAAAATGTTCCTGAAGATTTATTAAGCAATGATCCTGAAGTAATTAAATTAATCGACGAATTCGTTTCTGTGTCAGAGTCAGAGGCGTCTGGAAATATAAAACTAGTAACACACAAACACACATTCACGTGTTATAAAAAAATGAATCCTAATAAAAAGCAAGAATGTAGATTTGGTGCACCATTTATGCCAACAAAAAAAACTATTAATTTGATACCAATGAAAGACACTGATCCCGATTACTCAGAAGCACTTTTCAAAGAATATAGGAAACGATTTAAATTTATAAGAAATAATCAAGAAAATTTTGACTACAAGAATTTTGATGAATTTTACTCGAAAAATGATATTACTTCTGACGATCATTACTACAATATTATTCGTGCTGGTATCAATAGACCAAAATTATTCTATAAAAGGACACCAGCAGAAAAATGGCACAATCAAACATGGATTTTCAGATTATACTAGATGAATATGCTTGTGCAACATATGTTGTTGAATATGTCAATAAGCATAATAGAGGGATTAGTAATTTGCAAAGACAAATAATTGACATAATGGACGAGCATCCTGAATTCGACATTGTCGATATCACGAAAAAAATGAGTATTGACATACTTCAGTCTGTTGAAATGCCGGCACAAGAAGCTGCTTGGTATTTATTAAGAGAACCTATGGCTAAGTCATCGGTGGTGACAGTCTACATTCCTACAGTATTTCCTACTGAACGCGCAAGAATTAGAAAATCTATGAAGGAACTTGAAGCTTTAGATGATGATTGTACGAACGTTTGGAAAGAGAATTGGCTCGATAAGTATGAGAAAAGACCTGAAGAACTCCGTGATGTTACATTAGCACAATTTGTTGCAAAATATTACCTCAATAAAAAGGGGATTTACACTAAAAGATACTGCAAGAATAATGAGATACAGGAAATACGATATGGCTGACAATTACAACGATTATAGGCGTGAGATGGTTCTGTTGCATGTTCCTTTTCAAAGTGAAGAAAATGATATTATTGCTGAAAATAAGTTCATTCAAATATACGAGGACAACAAAGATACGATATTAGAACGTAGGAAGGAATTTGAATCAAATTTGGACATAGAGAAAACTTTAGAAATTTGTAGACAGTTGTGCCGAGAAAACGATGAAGAACAAGAAGACGAAGAATTATTAAGAGCGGTTGATATATTGCATGAAAGAGATCCTTATGACTTATTGCTACGTGATCCAAACTCAACTGCTAACGTTGATTTACAAAATGCATCTCTGCACAAACTTGGCGTTATATAAGAGATATTCTTATGACTATAATTCGTCATTTACAAACTTCAATTCAAGAACCATTTCAAATTTTTTTTACGGAACCAGCTGGTACGGGAAAATCATTCGTTATCAAACTGATTATGGAAATTTACAACAGGTTTACTGATAATGATGGTTACTGCAATGCATATATTACATGTGCTTCAACCGGTAAAGCTGCCGTGGCTATTGATGGTACAACTGTTCATACAGCTCTCAAAATTTCTCTTTCAAAACTTTTGCCTTTGTCATCAGAAACGTTGCTATTGTATAGATCTCTCTTCAGATATGTCAGAGTACTGATCATTGATGAAATTAGCATGGTTAGTGCAGAACTTCTACATAAAATTGATAATCGTCTAAAACAAATAACAGGAAAAAACACTGATTTCGGAAGTATAGATGTTATTTTGATCGGAGATTTACGGCAATTGCCACCAGTAAGATCGACACCAATTTACAAGACAATCAGAACGAGCATGATTGGACCGCATTTATGGAGAAAATTAAAATTTTATCAACTTACCACAGTAATGAGACAAGTTAATGTTGCATTTTCACAAGTTTTGACAAAAATAGGTAATGGAGATGTACTAGATGAGCATGAGTTTCAACTTATTGAATCCAGATTTTTCAAAAAAGAGGATGTTGCTACATTATGTCCTGATGGAGTTCGATTATTTTTCAAAAATAAAGATGTTGCCACCTATAACAATATGATTTTGAGCCAATGTGAAAACAAAGTTCTTTCAACGTCCGTAGACGTCATTATTGGCGCTAAAAGTACTGAGGAAGAAGCTAATTTTAGACTTAAATTACATAAAAAATCTGTTATTGACACTGGAGGACTGCCTTATCACATTACTTTTGTTGTTGGAAAGCATTATGTTATTACAACCAACATCGACGTTTCTGATGGTTTATGCAATGGTGCTGTTGGAAAATTGGTACATCTAGAATTTGATAAAACACACATTAACACATTGATTAGAGTTTGGCTGGAATTTTATGGTTTAGATAAAGTGGGTAGAAAAAAAAGGCAAAAAGCAGCTACTCTAGCAGTGCAAAATAGAGCCGGCAATCTCGCTGTTCCCATTGAATTACGAACAGCAAATATTTCATTAACATCAGATAGAAAATGTATAGCCAAACGCAAACATTTTCCATTAACTTCAGCTCTTGCTCTAAATATACATAAGTCGCAAGGTGGAACTTTTGACGAAATAGTATATGAATATAGTAAAGCACATTCTCAGGAACTCGTTTATGTTGCGCTCTCTCGGGTGACTAATATTGAAAAATTGTATATCACGACAAAAAACGAAAATTCTACATTCAAGTTTTACCATAATCGAAGGCAAGCTGCATCGACTGCATCTTTGTTGCAAGAATTCAAAAGACTGTCTTTAAATAATGTTCAGACGATAGCTCAAAGTGTCTTAGATTTCATGAGTAATAGAAATGGCATTTCAATAATGACTTTCAATTGCCAAAGTCTAAATAGTCACAAATACGATTTACAAGATTCAGTTACGAGACAAACAAATGTGTTACTTTTTACCGAAACTTGCATGACGCGTGATAATCCGATTGAAATACCTAATTTCAATTGTATTGTTCAATTCAAACGAGATACTGTTCCAAAAGGTGGGGTAGCTATTTACCAAAATAATAATAATGTTACTAATATTATGACTCCGAACATTGAACAAATTGTTGTATCTGTTCTGTTGGTCGTGTTTCTACCGCGCTCCGGTTACTTTTTATTTTTTATAAAAAAAACCTACGAATTTTAGCCAATCTTTGTTCGCAAGCGACTAATAACTTAGTGGTGGTCCATTTAATTAAAGTGACAAACTCAAAATAACTGCAACAGTGTTAATTTAATTGCTAAAACATTTTGCTTAAATTCTAAACAGTGCAATTTGTTGTTGCTGCTCAATTTTTGTTTGCATTTTAAGCTCAGCCTAGCCGCTCAGCTTAGTTTTTGTTGTTGTTGCTTGTTCCTCAGTGCGAGCTTTTATTTCGTGCGGCGCTTTGCGTATTCTTCTTTGAGTGCGCTCACCAACGCTTTCTTGTTGTTGCGTGCATCTCTTCTCTCTTCTTTGCTTTGAGCATACGTATTTGTTGTTGCTGAATAACTGCTGTGTTTATAAGCTTTGGGTCGCTTATACACCGTCAGACTCATATACACTGTCTGTCTGCTGCACCTTTTGTAAATAATCATCGCCATGAGTGACCTAAAGATTTGTTGTTATCCATCTTGTCAATGGAGCGGTATACAAACCGAAGCCTGTGTTGCATGCTGGATGTGCGACAATATGGCTCATTTAAAATGTGCCGGTCTGACCGGCCGTGTCTTTGACTTTATACGTGAGGGCAAAGGCCTAAACTGGACCTGCCCAACTTGTCGTTCCGCTGAAGTTGAGATGAAAGCCTTTATGCGCCAGACAAAACTGGGATTTGATGACCTTTATAAGGATGCGCCGTCCTCTGTCATCATTTTGAGTGGAGTCCCTATACCTGCCGCCCCGTCAACTGCTGACCCCTCGGACTCATTGGTAGGAGTGGCTCCTAAAAAGACAATCTTCGTCTCCAGGCTAATGCCATCGGCAACTGAAAATTGCATTAATCAATTCGTTTGCGAGAAGCTTAATATTTCTCTAAATGAAATTGAAGTATTTAAGTTCAATTTTAAGTATAAGCGCGATATCTCTTTGTTTAAGATTAGCCGTCAGCCAGTGGGTGACACAATGGGGAATCACGTGTAACCACCTTGGTGGTACGCGCCGTAATTGTGGCACACCTCTGGAAGTGCGACTACACTCTCCACGTGAGGGCGGCTGGAAGCAGGCCCATGGTAAGGTCATGTCTCTGCCATGGGTGTTCGGGGGTGCCAATGGTAGTTCGGGCGAGAGAAGAAAACTCGATAAAATTACCCCAATTTAAGGTGGAACAGCAAAGGCCGAGGGATGTATGGCTGGGGGGGAACCCAGTCTTTACTTTGCGGACTCTGGATACCTGCCGACCTCCAGTTTTAATAAATGGCTTCCCGCGGTACCCGGGCTATGCCGCGGGTGACTCACCCCTTCCCGACTACTCGTGGGTCCAAAAATGATTACAAACACAACAAACAAAGAAACAAACAGAAATGAGTCCGTAACTCGACAAAATACGGAAGGGACGAAGCTCCCGTTGAAAGAAGCTGCATGCTCGGTGAGAAGGGAACCTTCGGGTGTCCCTTCCATCTTGGACTGTGCCGGCAAGGGTAGGGTGGCAAACCCACCATCCTCCCTAGATTCTGGGGGAAGGCAGTCCAACCCATCCTCGGATGCAAGGGCGAAGCAGATTTGCTACGCCTCTACATCCAAGGCGGGGCTGGCTGCCAACTCTACAGAGCAGGCTACTCCGAAGATGCCACCACCAACTAAACCGTCTTACCAAGACAGGCGACGGGCGGGGGAAATCCTCCAAAAGAACCTTATAACTCCGGAAGAATCACCGGAGGGTAAGAAGCTGGTCGAGTGGGCCAGAGGAATTTTGCCGGGCTTCCAGCCAGCAGCCCCAGGCAAGCCGAAAAATAAAACGAAGCGTCAAAGGTCTGCAGAAGACACTGCACCTCCGCCAAAAAGGACGCGGCCTCAGCCCCTTAACCGCTCTTTCGCTGAGGTTACGAAGGACAAGATCCTCCTAGGTGTCCTAGACAAGGGCAACAAGGATGGTCTTGTCCCCCGTAACTTGTGGGCGAAGGTGGAGAATGAGCTGCAGGACCGCTTCCTGGAGGATATGGAGAGTGATGGAGGACCTCCCCCTCTCTGCAGCGATGCCGGATGGCACCTCGGCACGGTGAAGACTATCGCCTGCGACGACAAGCGCTCTGCAGAAGCCTATAAGCGAGCGATAGCGGCCTTAGGAGAGGTCTACCCAGGGGCTAAGCTCGTAGCTGTAGACTGGAAGGATGTCCCTTTCAGACCTAGAGCTCGAGCGTGGGTCTCGGCTAAACCTGAGGATCCAGAAAAGATTCTGAAGCTCTTCCAGGTGTGTAATCCGCATCTGAAGACGGATGATTGGCGGATCGCCAAAGTGGAAGATGTTGTTGGTCCATCACGGCAAGTGGTGTTGATCATCAATAAAGAATCAGCGGAAGCCTTAGCCAAGGTCGACGGCACGGTCCGGTATGGGTATAAGAAGGCTGTGATTCGGGTGTACCGTACAGACACCACGGGTGGCAAGCAAGCCGCACCCGAACCACAGCTGGAAGACCCAGAGCCCATCATTCCGGAGGAAATGAGTGAGGAGGAGGATATCCTGGAGGGGTATACCTCTGAGGCGTCCGAGCTAGCTAGACAGCTCTCCAAGCTAGGTCAGAGGGACGACGATTCCATCCTCGGAGACACGGACGAGGATGAGGTAAATACGACAGTGGTGGAGGTTAATAAGGAAGATGTCGATAAGACTTCTCCAAATTAACCTTCACCATTCCGTATCAGCTTCGGCTGCCCTAACGCTGCGCCTAAGCCAAGGCGTAGTTGATATTGTCCTCATCCAGGAACCTTGGCTAAGCAAAGGCCAGATTTCTGGGTTGAGGACGAATGACTACAAGCTTATAGCAGCGCAAAACTCAGGTAAAGCCCGAACCTGCATTCTAGCAAAAAAGCACCTGCATGTATTTTTGCTCCCTAATTACAGTGACGAAGACAACACCGCTGTAAGCCTGGAGCTGGAGTCCAGCACCCTAAGGTTAAGCTCGTGCTCTATGGCTCATGACCAGAGCAGCCCTCCTCCGCAAGGGACGCGTCGCCTTGTGAAGGATAGCGAGGACGAAAAAATTGACCTGCTTATAGGATGCGATGCCAACGCACACCACACTCAGTGGGGAAGTACTGACATAAACACACGAGGTGAGTTAATTCTTGACTACATCTTGTCTACAAATATGTTGCTATGCAATAGAGGTAATGACCCTACCTTTATTATAAAGAATAGGAGAGAAGTCCTAGACCTGACCTTAGTATCAAGCTCTATGTACCATAGGGTCCATAACTGGAGGGTCCTTAGTAATCACTCCTTTTCGGATCATAGGTACATTGAGACTCTGATATCCTTAGCCCCGCCCACTATAGGGAAATATAGAAATCCCCGCTTGACAAACTGGGAATTCTTCGCGAAGATTATGGGTAGAACTCTACCTACGGATCCTCCAAAAGGTCCTAACTCGGCAGAGTTCAATAATACCCTAATCACCACTTTAACAAAAGCATGCGATAGTGCTTTCAAAAAATCTTGCAAATTAAGAACACCAAGAGGAAAAGACAAACCTCCTTGGTGGTCGGTTGATATTGGGCAACTCCGTCACAAGTGTCGCAAACTGTTCAATAGTGCCAAAATTCAGGATGACGTAGACTCATGGAGTGAATACAAAGTCAGCCTGTCAAAATATAAGAAGGCAGTTCGGCAAGGCAAACGTTCCTCTTGGCAGCTATTCTGTTCCGAGATTGAAAGTACCACAGATGCCGCAAGGCTAAGAAAGGTGCTGTCCAAATACCCATCGACACCCGGGTACTTGCAAGAGTCCAACGGAAAATGGACAACCTCAAACGAGGAATCGCTAAAGCTACTCACCCACACCCACTTTCCAGGTTGCTCTACCAACAAGTCAGTGGAGATCAACCCTGGACCAGAGTGGACCCGGGTCCCAGTCAGTCTAGTTACTTTTGATAAAGTTAAATGGGCAATAAACACCTTCAAGCCCTATAAATCGCCGGGGCCAGACAATATAATCCCAGCACAACTACAATATGGAGGGGAGTCCGTCATAAGATGGCTGACGGATATCTTCCTAAGAATTTTTGCCACTGGAATTATTCCGGAACCGTGGCTCATATCCAAAGTAGTCTTCATACCCAAGGCAGGGAAGGCCACACATACACTTCCTAATGACTTCAAACCCATTAGTCTTTCATCCTTTCTTCTCAAGACGTTAGAAAGGCTAATTGGCCTACAGCTTAGGAATTCCATTCCTCAATCTAAAATGTCAGAATCTCAACATGCCTATAAAAAGGGCTGCTCCACTGAGACAGCCCTACATTCTGTGATCTCAGGAATTGAGAAATCACTATACTATAAAGAATTTTCGTTAGTCGCCTTCCTAGACATTGAGGGGGCGTTTAATAATGTCACACCTAAGACAATCACTGACGCACTCAAGGATCTGAGGGTAGAACCAAGGACTATCAGTCTCATTGAACAGATGCTCAAAGGCAGAGTTATTCAATCCTATTTGGGGAACTCCAATATCGTAAGATATGTAACTAGGGGAACGCCTCAGGGGGGAGTGCTTTCCCCATTCCTGTGGAATGTTGCCATAAATGGACTTCTGCGCACCCTAAATGGTGGCGGATGCAATATAACTGCATACGCGGATGACGTAGCAGTCGCCTTCTCGGGTAAATACCCTCAAACCCTATTTGAGCGTATGACTAACACCTTACGCACACTCTCCAGTTGGGCTGCAGCTAGCGGACTAGGAGCTAATCCAGAAAAAACAAAGCTCATCCTCGTCACCAGGAGGTATAAAATACCCCCTCTCATTAACCCAAAGCTCAATGGTGTCACTTTACCCTTCAGCAGTTCAGCCCGATACCTTGGATTAATCCTCGATAGCAAACTGGACTGGAACCTGAACACGGAAGATCGAAGGAAAAAAGCCTTGATCGCATTGTATACATGCAGAAAAGCCATCGGACTTAAATGGGGCATGTCTCCAAATATAGTCCACTGGATTTATACTGCCATTGTTAGGCCGATCCTCCTCTACGGAGTCTCTATTTGGTGGCCCACACTGGAAAAGAAAACCAACCTAAAAAAACTGATTAAGGTTCAGCGAACCGCAGAATTAACCATCAGTGGTGCACTATGCTCGACCCCAAACGAGGCCTTAGACGCTATACTGAACCTCCTGCCTGTGGACAAGGTGGGTAAACAATCAGCCGTTCTTTCAGCTCTACGAATGAGAGAGGCGAAAAAATGGAATGACCTGGACTTTGGTCACGCAAGGATTCTTAAGGGAAACCCGCTAATACCTAAGGGCACAGACTACTGTACCCCACAGGAACACTTTATAACCACATTTGAGACACATTTCCCAACCAGGGAGGAGTGGAATGTTGGTGTACCAGGCCCAGCGGACTCAACAAGAATCTTCACGGACGGTTCCAAGTTAGACGACCGCGTTGGCGGAGGCGTCTACATTGAAGAACATGACGTAAGAGTATCTTTTAGACTTCCTGACCATTGCAGTGTCTTCCAAGCTGAGGTCACGGCAATCCAGGAGGCCCTTTCAATAGTAAAAAATCTACAAATAGGTAGCAACAATATCTGTATTTATTCAGATAGCCAGGCGGCTATTAAGTCTCTCGCATCCATGACATCATGTATGAAGTCAGTGAACAACTGTCGCTCATCTCTGGAGGAGATGGCAGAACAGTTTTCGATCCACCTCATCTGGGTCCCGGGACATAGGGATATTGAGGGCAATTGCATTGCGGATGAACTGGCAAGAAGAGGAACTACCAGCATCCTCCTTCAGGACAAGGAGCGTCTGGGTATACCTATGGCCAGCTGTAAATTGAGCATTAATAACCACTTTGCTCTAGCTGCAAATCAAGCGTGGTATCAGATATCGAACACGTGTAGAACCTCACGGCAAACCTGGCCGGTATATTGCAGGAAAAGAACAAAGCAACTCTGCGGTCTAAATAGAGCTCAGTGCTCAACAGTTATCCGGGCAATTACCGGACACTGGCTGGTGGGCACCCATGCATCAAGGCTCAACGCACCTCACAACGACTTCTGTAGAAGTTGTGGAGATGAGGAGGAGCTGGAAACGGTGGAGCACTTCTTCTGTCACTGCCCCGGGCTGTGTACGACAAGGCTCCGATTCCTTAAATCATACTTTCTAAATGACCTATCCCAGCTCTCAGGAAAGAGTCCAAGAAGCCTCTCGAGGTTTATTCAGGCCGCCGGATGGGCGTGACTCTTTAGATCATGTGGGGGACCTCCTGAGTGGGGGAAGGGTGGTGAAAGGTCCACCCAGCGGTACCACAACGGGCCAAATTTCTGGCCTAAGTGAGTCGGAACATCAGGTCCCGACTGCCGCCATAACCTAACCTAACCTAGTGCATGAGTTTATTAGAAAACCTAAAAAGACTTTAGCATCTAATGTAGCTTCCTCTATAAGTGTAGTTAACACAGCTTCAAAAAACTAAATTCTGTTCTTACCATTCAATATCAGAATGTTCGTGGTCTCCTCTCTAAACTTAGTAGACTTTTCACCAATAGCGTAAATTTCGATTCTGATATTATTGCTTTCTCTGAAATCTGGCTTAATGCGTCTGTCTATGATTTTGAGATTTTTGTTAGCTCCTATGTAACCTACAGGCTTGACCGGTCTTCCGGTCGTGGTGGTGGTGTACTCATTGCTGTAAATGTAGCCTTAGAATCTCATTTACTATCTCTAAATTTTCCAATAGGCATTGAGTTCATTGCGGTAAAAGTGTTTTTTAATAATTCCTATATCTATTTTACTTGTTCCTATATACCTCCTTGCTCCGACTTGAGTGTATATCAGAATCATCTCACTGCCATTCGTATGGTGGCTGATTCTGTTGGTACTCGGGATCAAATTGTTGTCTTAGGCGACTTTAATCTGCCTGCATTATCTTGGCTTAGTTCAGTCAATTCTAGTTTTCTTTTTCCATCTGGTAATCATGAGTTTGTTACAGGACTGATTGATATCTCTCTCAGCCAAATAAATTTTATACATAATTGCTCAAATAGAATGCTTGACCTCGTTTTTGTCAACGATAATTCTGATTTTGAAATTTCTAGGGTCTGTCCGCTCTCCGTACCCGAGGATCCGTACCATCCGACATTACAAATCTCTTTAAAATTTAATGGTTTCTACCGAAATCAGCCACATGCTCACGCTCCTCGGTATCGCTGCTTTCGCAAGTCTAATTTTGTCGGTCTTAATAAATTTTTGTCCGAAGTTAACTGGTTGCCTTTGTTGACTACTAATGACCTCCATTTCCAATTTCTATCGGGTTTTATACGCTGCTTTTGATCTCTTTGTCCCTTATTCTGTCCCGGCTCCTTCTTTAAAGCCGCCTTGGTTTACTACTAGTCTGTCCTCTTTAAAAAATTGCAAGTCTTCTTCTTACAAAAAATTTAAGAAATCTGGATCTCCTGTCGACTTTTATAAGTTTTCTATTTTACGCAGCAAGTTCGTCCTTCTTAACAGAATTTGCTACAATAATTATCTTTCCCGCTGTCGGCTTAACTTCTGTAGTGATCCTAAAAAATTTTTTTCTTTTGTTAATTCTAAACGTAAATCTTCCTTATTTCCTTCATCGCTATATTTCAAAAATGAAAGCTCTACTAACAATTCTGAAATCGCCGACCTGTTTGCGAAATTTTTTCAAACTACCTATTCTGTCAACCCTAATTGCATTGACCTTAACTATCCCTATAACTTACCACATTCAAATCTTATTGCTTATCCAGAAATCTTTGAAACCGACGTTTTACAATCCCTACTGTCCATTAAATCATCCTTCTCCCCTGGCCCCGATGCCATTCCTAGTTGCGTCTTAAAGCATTGTGCTCACTCTCTTTCTACACCATTATCTGTTCTTTTCCGCACTTCATTAAAGTATTCTTATCTTCCGGCCAACTGGAATGAATCCTTCATAATCCCTATTCACAAAAAAGGTTCCAAGTCCAACATTGAGAACTACCGCGGTATTGCCAAGCTTTCATCAATTCCAAAAGTTTTTGAAAGGATTGTAACTTCACAATTGCAACACTACTGTCGTTCTTTAATGTCGGATTCCCAACATGGGTTTGTAAAACGTCGGTCCACTTCTACTAACCTTTTAGAACTTTCGTCTCTTATTAATCTTGGTTTTACGGAAAAAAAACAAACTGATGCCATTTATACTGACTTTAGTAAAGCATTTGACTCGGTAAACCATAGTCTTCTACTTGTTAAACTGTCGCGTCTGGGGTTTCCGTCTTGTCTTTTAAATTGGATATCGTCCTATTTATCCAACCGAGTCCAGAAGGTAGTTTTTAAAGGCTGCGAATCTACTGAAATTATGGTCACGTCAGGGGTACCTCAAGGTAGCCATCTAGGCCCTCTTCTTTTTAACTTATTTTTAAATGATCTCCCTCAGGTAATCTCATCTTCTCACATTCTTACGTATGCGGATGATGTTAAACTCTGTATGTCCTACTCCGATAATAATAAGTACTTACTTCTTCAGCATGATTTTGATAACATGCAATCTTGGTGCAATATCAACCAACTCTTTCTCAACAAGACAAAATGTAACGTTATGACATTTTATCGTTCTGCTCCTTATTTGGCCCCTTACTCTTTAGAATCTTCTACCTTAGAACGCATCGAGAGTGTGTCTGACCTTGGTGTTTTGTTTGATCATAACCTTAAATTTAATAACCATATTTGCAACATCGTGAATAAGGTTAGAGGTGTTCTTGCTTTTATTAAGCGTTGGTCTAAAGAGTTTAACGACCCTTACACAACCAAACTTCTTTATATTTCTCTCGTCCGTCCAATTTTGGAATATTGTTCCTGCGTTTGGAGCCCTCAATACCACCTTTATCAGGACATGATTGAGTCCGTACAAAAGCAATTTCTCCTTTTTGCACTTCGTGGCTTAAACTGGGACCCAAATATCCGACTGCCGCCATATTCTGATAGACTTCGCCTTATAAAATTGCCTTCCTTAAATCATCGCAGAACATGCCACGGCGTGTTATTCTTGCATAAATTGTTACTCGGTCTTATCGATTCCAATGTACTCCTTAGCAAAGTTACTTTGGTCATACCATCCAGAGTAACTCGTAATTTTCGACCCTTAGCCTTACAATTTTGTAGATCTAATTATGCTCTGCACGACCCTTTCCGTGTCTTATGCTCTAACTATAATAACTTTTACAATTTCCTCTCTTTCGAACGGTCTATTCAATCTATCACTTCTTCTATCTTAAGTCACCTTGACTTGCCACTTCGAGCATCCTCAAGTGATCCATTGGCTTTTTTTGCGATATAATGTTTAATTCTTATCTTGCTTCCTTTTTTCAACTTTAATATTGTAAATCCAAGTTTCTGGCCAGTTCTTGATGTGAGTTGGTGCATATCATTAAAAAGTTCACCCATCGGGCTAGAGACGCGGATTAGTTCATATCAATTCCCTCGCTCTATTTTCTTTTCTAAATAAATTATATGTACTTTTTTATAATATAATGTCAACTGTACGTAGTTGTACCCCTCAAATAAATAAATAAATAAATAAATTAGCTTCACCTGTATGTATGTATATATGTATGTAACAAAATCTTTCAGCTTAATTTTCACCAATTTCAAAAAGTCTGATCATCTTGAAAATTTGCACAGGCGTCAAGGACTGATGACAATACAATTATTCAATAACTTTGTTCTAATGTCCTGACTAGGATCATCAGGATTTAAAAAATAAAATGTACACTAAAAGTATGCAACAATTTTTTTTTTTTTTTGTTTTTCTTTGAGACAAAAGGTGCAGGGTATTCCACTGTCGGGCACCGCCTCAACTGTACCATATTTTTTTTATTTTGATTTGATCACTTTTTGAGCGCATTCAAAAATAATGTTTTTTATTTTCCGATTTCTTTAAAAACAATTTTTATATTTTGTCACACACACACTGCGTTTTTGAGTCTGTTCACATCAAAAACACATTAAATTTGTTTACGGCGTATTTGCCATCGAAGACAGGTGGAATTTTGGTGTTTTCATTTCTGGAACATGTAATACGTCGGCAAATGATGTAAACCGGTGTCTTCGAAGAATACTAAAAATTTTCTGGCCAAACACTATCTCAAACGCTGACTTATGGGTCAGAACAAAACAAAAGCCAGTACAGTTAGAGATTCGAAGAAGGAAATTGAGCTGGATCGGGCACATTCTGCGCAGGGGAAGAGGCGATCTTACAAGAACAGCGATTGACTGGAACCCCCAAGGAAGCCGTTGACGCGAAAGGCCAACGAACACCTGGACGCAAAAGCTAGAGTCGGAAAACCGTGCCACGCGCCTTAGCTGGAATGAAGTACAGAGGCTGGCACAAAACAGAGACGAATGGAAGAAATTCGTTGTGGCCCTATGTTCCACCTTGGAACTCTAGGAAATATATATATATTGCAGGAACATCAAAAATCGATCAGAAAAATAAAACCTAACTGAGCTTGCATAGTTAAAGGAGTGAATTTTAAGAGTTTACTTAAATAAAAAATATTTTGGTATCACTAAGTGTGTTCAAATTGCAGTTTACTCGCTTGGGCAAATTTTTGCTGGAATGTTATGCCATTGAAATGCATATGAAAGCCTAAAAATATCAACCTTTTATAACTCCAGGCATAAAATGTAGCCAGTTTCTATATTGAGAACCAAACGAAAATGGTAGTGGGTTTGGAAGGAAAGCAACCGATTGTAGTCTTCGAAACTTTACTTGATAGGTGAGCAAACTAGACTTTAATCGTTTTAGGAAGAAGAAAGGTAAGGGTTCTAATAATGATAATAATGGTGCGAAATTGACAATGAGCCCGTAAAACCGACTGCCAAAGCATATAGCGATCTTAGAGCGTTACCTCAAGAATGTCGATAAGCAGCTGGGCGCATTTTGAATGTCGAAGATGGTGTTATGTTCGGTTTTATCCGTAAATGTTCCTAACGTGTGCCATTGGGCATTTTGAAAAAGTGACCATCATATCCGAGCAATCGACATCGGGAGCTGACTCAATGACAACAAACCGCAGCTTCAGCAAGAACAGTGACTTTGTCAGCCAAACATGCCAAGATGAAACCGTCGGCTAGACGCGTCAATGAAAAGAAGGCTCCATCATCATCATCTGAGGATGCCCATTCAAATGACCGCCGAAAACTCCATCGAATGCTACACGTGCCACCGGCCGGTGCATTAGAGATGCGCTGACTGGCGAAACTCATACGGTCGATGAATAATTAAATTAAAATTTTTATTTTAAGCTTTATTTCATTATTACTGCTCTGAAAGCAAAATAAATTTCGTTTTTTTAACATGCTTTTATTAGCTTCACCTGTATGTATGCATGTAACAAAATCTTTCAGCTAATTTTTCACCAATTTCAAGAAGTCTGATCATCAACGTAAATTAAAAATTAAAAAAAATGTTTCATACAGTTTTATTCATGACTCGAAAAGTTTTATCGTTTACGAAGAAAATGAGTGGTTCTTTATCAAAATCGGAGAAAAATTATGAAATTAACGGGAAAAGTACAAAAAGTAAATTTTTCTCATGACCTCAAGTTTTAAGTGACCAAATTCGGCATCCGAAAGTTTTAGAGTACCCAAGTTGTACAAGAATGTACACCTTAAGAGCAGGCAATGTTATAGTACTGCCGCTCTATGCGCACTCGATGTTTCTGGCGCACTACAGTACGCTTTGGGTGTTGGTTTGGTACAGATCCCACCCTTGCAAGTGGTCTTCTATTATTCAATATTAATCTCTTATTTCTAAGTTACATAATAAATGCTGTGTTGTAAGCAGCAGCGTACTTAAAACTAGGTATATAAACTTTATATAAGAATGTCAAGTGCGCCTTCTAATGTTTATGGGAGTACAAGTGATATTTTACCTAGGATACATTATCGAATGCTCAATAGTCGCATTCCAATGCAGGCCGCTTATCCCTTGTTAATTTATGCGCCACATACACGATCCCAACATATGCAGGCCACTTGGGGCCTACGTAATAAGAATAGTCATAATCTATCCCCATAATGCGCAAAAGTGACATCCAGTAGTTGCTGCATTTGAATAAGTGTTAACTAAGTGGGATGAGCGCTGCCCACCAACCTTACTTCGATGCAAAACCTCAGCACCTTATCATCGTTTATATGATCGTTGCTATCAGATCCGCCGCCGCCGAGATAATAGATAATCTGATGTACGATATTCATCAATGTCGTTCCGTTTGATGATCCCATAACCATTTTTTACATTGAACCACTTGACGGAGAGACTCTCGTTGTCATTGGTTTCTTAAGTGGTGGTGCTTCGTGTTCATGCATGAACAATATTTTATCTGTTTTTGTTCACATAATTTATTAAAAATTTAAATACTATTACTACTACTACTAGTAGAAAAGGCTAGAAGCCTAAACTCTTTATTTTCCGCATATAGTACAGTACACGAAGAGTTTCCGCTGGAAAAAATACTTAGGTGATGAAATTTTCGGGGATGGGTTGGGACCTTGTTCTAAGTCAAAAACTCAGTTGTCGTATTTGTATATTACGAAAACGGTTTGTGGTTGGGTTAGGTTAGGTTGAACCGGTTGACCCCTGGGGGGAGTCACACATAGACTGGGTAGTCCTTAGTGGTGCCGGAAGGTGCGGCTGGTGTACAAAGCACGCTAGTCGTCAAGTATGTGCGTGTGCTTGGCAAACGCCAGAAGCCTTTGAGGTGCCCTATCGGCTGCCTCTTCCAGTGAGGTAAGCCATGGTTTTCCTAGATATTTGAGTCTCGATGTACAGAGGGCAGGGCAGCTGCATATGAGGTGCTTCAGAGTCCCTTTGACGTCTGCCTCCCTACATTTCCTGCATTCATCGTTGTTGGTAATGCCTAGCTTCTTAGCGTGGGTTGCTGTCAGGCAATGACCAGTGAGTATACCCACTATAAGCCTACAATCTCTTCTTGGGAGTTGCAGAGTATACTGAGCTAATTTGCTGTTTATTCTCTTGCACATTGTGCGAGCCGTTCTGCAGTTCGTTGTGGTGTACCACCTTCTATCAGATCTTACTACAGCGTCCTCTTCTGATCTGTGGTTGATTGTCCTTAGAGGAATCTTTAGATCCTCAAGTGACGGTTGACTCAATACGGCTCCTTCCTTTGCGAGCCTGTCAGCTGTTTCATTTCCTTCAATGCCTTGGTGGCTGGGTACCCAGAAGATGCACACCTCCTTCTGGGTGTTTAGTGCATCTAAAGCGTCCCTGCTTGCCAGTACACTTTTGGAATTGATGCTGAATGCTTGCATGGATCTGATTGCCGCTTGGCTGTCAACAAATATGTTTATTCGGTTCTGCTCTATGGTGAGCGCTAGCTCTGCAGCCTTCTTTATGGCGAATACCTCCGCCTGGAAGATGCTACAGTGGTCCGGCAACTTGTAAGACACCTCCGTGGGTGGGTCGGTACTGTATATTGCGGCCCCAACGCCGGACTCCATTTTGGAACCGTCCGTGAAAATTTTTGTCGCTTGTTGGTCCATGCCGATTTTCTAGTCCTCTGGTCCCATTAGAGTGCGTGTTTTGGAGAAGTTGTTTACTGGGGTCATGTAGTCCGTGCTATTGTGTGTCACCCCTTCAACTTTGCTGTGCCCATAGTTCGCTAGGGCCATGTTCCCTGCTGCATAAAGACGTTGCGCTGTCTTCTGCGCCAGTAGTTTGGCCTGTATGTCAAGGGGGTGTACTCCAAGTATAGCTTCTAAGGCCTTGGTTGGAGTGGACCTTAGCGCCCCCGTTATGCACATCAGTGCACGTCGTTGCGTCCTCTCCATCATTCGTAGGTATGTGGTCTTCTCTGTGGCTTTCCACCATACCAGAACTCCGTAGAGTAGCACTGGCCGCACTACTGAGATGAAGATTCAATGCATAAGTCTTGGTGATAGACCCCACGTGCTACTTAGCATCTTCTGCGATGTATATAGTGCATTAGTGGCTTTCTTCACCCTTTCTTCAACATTGGGTTTCCAGCTCAGCTTGCTATCCAGTACTATTCCTAGATATTTTACGCTCATTCTGGGCTTGAGCAGAGTGCCATTTATCGAGGGCGGAGTCCATCGCGGTACCTTGTATCTCTTGGTGAAGAGAATTAGGTCCGTCTTGTCCGCGTTAATACTAAGTCCGGCTTCCTTGGCCCACGTCAGTATTTCCTTTAGCGTAATGTCCATGATCGAGCTGAGCGTCATAGGACATTTGCCCACGATAATTATGGCTATACCATCCGCATAGGCAGTTATCCTTGGGGCCTTTCGTCTGAATTTGTGTAGAATGTCGTTTACCACTAGATTCCACAATAAGGGCGATAGTACTCCGCCTTGCGGCGTGCCTCTGTGCGCCTCTTTTGTCACTGTCGTGGTTCCCCATTCAGCACTTATCCTTCTGTTGCTCAGTTGGCTCTGTATCCAGAGGTATATGGCCTCCTGGGGTGCCTTGGTTCTAAGGCTTCGCAGTATAGCTTCCGTAGATACATTATTGAATGCACATGAGATATCCAGGAACGCTCCCATGGCGTATTCCTTGTGATGTAGGGCTTTTCT
Organism: Chymomyza fuscimana; assembly: GCA_949987675.1. Lineage (NCBI taxonomy): Eukaryota > Metazoa > Arthropoda > Insecta > Diptera > Drosophilidae > Chymomyza > Chymomyza fuscimana. The sequence goes on from OX465089.1 coordinate 56,561,893, forward strand.
ATGGTGGCTACTATAGAATGCAGCGCTGTTTCCACCGATTTACCCTTAGTGTGGGCGTGCTGGTTGGATTCTACAAGATGGTGCATGCCCTGTCTTATATGTAGATCTAGAAGTTTTTCTAGAGTTTTTAGCAGGAATGAGGTGAGACTTATTGGCCTGTAATCTTTTGGCTGCACGTGACTGCATTTCCCTGCTGTAATTAGACATAAGATAAGCATAGATGCCCTTTCTTACCAGAATTGCAGTTCTTGCTTTACTTACTGTTGTCGGGTAGAAAGTGCTATAGTTGTTCGACTTTAGTCCAGAGACCTTGTTACCATAAGCTATCCAAGGCTCCTGGACTAAAGCCACGTGGACGGACCCCTCCTCCAAGGTTAAGAGGAGCTCCGCCGACGCCAGCTTACTTTTGTGGAGGTTGAGCTGCAGGACCTTCAGCTGTATGGCTGTATTCAGGCTCCTTGATCTCCGATGGGGCGACTCTTAAGGTCATGTCACCATCGTCCTCCGATTCCTCGTCAATGTCGAGGCCGTGGGCAGCTTCTGTAATGGCTGCCACGCCAAGGTCCTTCTCGACCTCACAAGCCTCCAGCGTGTTTGTGTTTGCGTCATTCGGGTGGCGCTTTTTGAGGCGAAGGTACACGTTACCTACGCCCCACGCCATTTTCCCGAACCTCGGATAAAGCAGATCCTCGGCCTCCTTGCTTATTTGGAGAACCATCTGCTGGCCGTTTTCCTCCGGCTTGCCCGCGTGCAGTACCACCCAATCCTTGGTTGGCACGTCGGGGTTCTGCCACTTAAAAAGTTTAAGAGCGTGCTCCCTTGGGACTACTCTCGGAAAGAGTACCTTCGCCTTCGGTACCGACGGAATCAGCGTTCTGGCGACTTCAGGGTAAGGTCATCCTTACAGCTTAGGATCTTCACCCCATTCAGCCACCCCGCTCCGTCGAAGGTGGTAGGCTGAGCATCTGGATCCTCCATTCTTTGGAAAAGAGCATCTAGAAGCTTCAGCTCCACCACCTTCCACTGCTCGGGAGTCATTTTGCCGTTAGGGTCACTGCGGTCGATGAGGGCAACGATCAAGTGTCGTCGCGCCACATCGCTCGCCGTTTCCCTTTTCGACCGTGGCTTCTTTGGTGGCTTCTCCGTCTTGTGCGAGGCCACTTACTTACGGGCACATCCGCCTTGTCTTGGTCCGCCGAGCGCTGCCTTTTAGTAAGCAACAGCTCTTCGACCTTGTTGGCATATTGGCTGCTAGTGGCCTTCATTGCCGGTCTGCTATTATAGTATTTTCGGCCGTCTTCGATCTTTTGTTCGGCCCAGTCAAGCTTCTGTCTCTCCTCAGTGGTGAGATTCACGCTATTACTGAGCCGAGCTCTGATCTTCAGAGCGGCCTTATACTGGGCTTTAGCTTTCAAGCCCTCCTTACTTTTCTTGGGCCCATCCCTGCAGGGGGAAGTGGAACCCTTGGCTGGGGAGCGTAGGAGCTCTTCCTCCGCCTCAGCGCTTATTGAGCCTAGTGGTTCGCAGTCTGAGTCTTCTAGGACCGCAGAACTGCGCCACAATTTGGCATCACGAGTTGTTGTTGATGTTGTGGCAGTAGCTATACAACTGTCCTGGCCTGCTCCAACCAGTACAGAGGTGGTGTGACCGCTGGCGACACGCTGGGCATTGCCCAGCCGGCACCCTCTTGGAGGGTTCAGCCAGAGGATTTTCGCCGGCCTTGTCAATAATTGTAAGCACGTATTTCCCATTTATGGAGTATAGATCAGTTGCAAAATTTTCATTGGTTCACCTGGCGTTTCCGTTTCTGGGAAAATTAACTTAGAGTTGGGTTCTTTGAAACTCATAAGCCAGTTCAATGGCCTATGATCCGTAACTATCTTAAATTTTTGCCCGAATAAGTAGGGCCTAAAGTATTTGGTTGCCCAAATAATTGCTAACATCTCCTTTTCCACTGTGGAGTAGTTCTGTTCCGTGTCGGACAGTGTTCTACTTGCCACGTTGCTTGCATCTGTGGTCAGTATAAATTGCTTCTCGAAATCTGGGTATTGGAGGAGTGGATCGTTACAGAGGAGTGTTTTACAAAATTCGAATGCATTAGTGTATTCCTGGTTTATATCTACTGGTTTCTTTCCTTTCAACTGGGCTGTCAAGGGTTTCGTTATTTTCGCGAAGTCTTTTATGAATTTTCTATAGTATCCGAGTAATCCTAGGAAAGATTTAATTTCCTTCCTGGTTTTGGGTATTGGAAACTTTTGAATTGTCTCAATTTTTTTTGGGTTAGGTTTAATACCTTCACCAGTAACAACGTGTCCTAAAAACTCAATTTCCTTTCTCAAGAATTCTGATTTGTTTAGTTGTAATTTGAGGTTTGCCTTATTTAATTTGGAAAAAACTTGCTTTAAGTCTTCAGCATGCTCTTGGAGCGAGGCGGAAAATACAATTATATCATCCAAGTAAACCAAACAACATTTTCCGATCAATTCTTTCAGTACGCTATCCATTACCCTTTGAAAGGTGGCTGTAGCGTTGTTCAGGCCGAAAACTCATAATGGCCTCCTTCTGCCGTAAAGGCGGTTTTTGGAATGTCCTCTGGTGACATCTCTATTTGGTGATAGCCACTGGCTAAATCTAGGGCCGTGAAATACTTAGCTCTTCCTATCTTGTCCAGTACATCATTGATTACTGGCATGGGGTATTTGTCTTTGACTGTCTTTTCATTGAGTTTTCTGAAATCTACTACTAACATCCACTTCTTTTTTCCTGAAGCGTCTGGCTTTTTCCCTCGATTTTGTTTCTAATAGCCCTTAGCAACATTTGACCGTAAGGGGTCTGGTCAGTTCCCCTGATTAAGAGAAGTATTTCTTCTACATTGGTTATAAACTCGTTAAGCGTTTTCGGGTTTCCCTCGTATTTTGGAAGGAAACGAATGGCGTCTGGAATTCGGAGCGAGTCAAAGATTTCCTGCGGATTAAGCAGAACTTGCTGGGTTGGTGGGGACGCCCGGCTAGAAGCCATATCCTGTGAGTTGGCTGTAACGCTTACTAACTGTGCTGGTTTTTGTTTATTAGATTTATCCCTAATATCGGATAGGCTAGCACTGATTTTTGTCGTGCTACGGGTAATTGTCTCTTTAACTAACTTTGACATCAATAATATATCAATTATTCAATTATTATATTAATCTGTACGAGCCTCGAGATTTTCTATTCCGAACTTGTGTATATTGTGTGTACTTAAATGTAAGTGTGTGTTTAGACTTAGATATTAAATATGTGTTTACTCATATGTGTGTGGTGTATGGAAAGTGACACTCCCGCAATGATAAGTAGCTCAATATGTGTTTCTGTAATTAAAAGGACTTTAGTGTGTGTTCAGTCTTTCTTAAAGCTCGTTAATCTTTACATCATGGTGTACTTTTTTTATTACAAATGTATTGAATTATTAATGTTCTGTTTTTGTGTGCTGTGTTGCACTGTGCTGTGGTGCACGAACCTTTTTCTATATATTTTGTGTATAAATTATTATATATAAACATATGTGCTGTGTTGCACTGTGCTGTGGTGCAAGGATCTTCTTTTTTTTTTTATTTTATATAAATATTTTTATACCCTGTACCTATAGGTACAAAGGGTATACTAGATTTGTGCAATGTATGTAACGGACAGAAGGAGGCGTGGCAGACCCCAAGTCCTTTATACCAAAATGCTTATCATAACCTCGGGTAGCGATTGAGCCATGTCCGTCCGTCCGTCTGTCCGTCAGTATGAACGCCTAGATCTCGGAGACTATAAGAGCTAGAGACACGAAACTTTACCAGCAGGTGCGCATATTTCCTGGAAAGATGAAGTTTGTTGAATCATGTCAATATCTTACCTCATTTCCCCGCAGTAGAGTTTCGCGGTTTTTAGCCACACCGTTTAATATTTTCATCTGAAATTTAAACCTATAAACTGCGTCAATATTTGACTCCTCGTAACTATGGTTACAAATGACCTAGAATCCCAATTTGGTAAGCTGATTCATGTGGCTCTAATAAACAAATCCACATCCAGACAAAACTGGGATTTGATGACCTTTATAAGGATTTTCGTTCTCTACAAGATAAGTTTTCTTCAATTTCAAGTATGTTTGGCAATTTGCAGCTTATGAGAGTTTCACCTAAGCGCAAAAAGGTAAACCTACCAGCCATTGAACCAACTTTAATAAATTCTAACCCTACAGGGCTGGACTCGCCTATAACTCCCCGTCCGTCGCAGCTTATTTCGTTTGCTACACCTATACTAGTTCCTTCAGCCGCTGCTAGTGACACGGCTAGTGCTGTTGCTGTTGACACTGGCGCTAGTTTGACTGTAGCTTCTACAGCTCCTACCGTTTCTGTCGAGTCTGCCACTATGAACTGCGCCACTAACAGCGTGACTGATGCGCCGTCCTCTGTCATCATTTTGAGTGGAGTCCCTATACCTGCCGCCCCGTCAACTGCTGACCCCTCGGACTCATTGGTAGGAGTGGCTCCTAAAAAGACAATCTTCGTCTCCAGGCTAATGCCATCGGCAACTGTAAATTGCATTAACCAATTCGTTTGCGAGAAGCTTAACATTTCTCCAAATGAAATTGAAGTATTTAAGTTCAATTTTAAGTATAAGCGCGATATCTCTTCGTTTAAGATTAGTGTCCCTGATTCTCTCTTTTCTGCTATACTTAATCCTTCATTCTGGCCTACTCATACTTTAGTGCATGAGTTTATTAGAAAACCTAAAAAGACTTTAGCATCTAATGTAGCTTCCTCTATAAGTGTAGTTAACACAGCTTCAAAAAACTAAATTCTGTTCTTACCATTCAATATCAGAATGTTCGTGGTCTCCTCTCTAAACTTAGTAGACTTTTCACCAATAGCGTAAATTTCGATTCTGATATTATTGCTTTCTCTGAAATCTGGCTTAATGCGTCTGTCTATGATTTTGAGATTTTTGTTAGCTCCTATGTAACCTACAGGCTTGACCGGTCTTCCGGTCGTGGTGGTGGTGTACTCATTGCTGTAAATGTAGCCTTAGAATCTCATTTACTATCTCTAAATTTTCCAATAGGCATTGAGTTCATTGCGGTAAAAGTGTTTTTTAATAATTCCTATATCTATTTTACTTGTTCCTATATACCTCCTTGCTCCGACTTGAGTGTATATCAGAATCATCTCACTGCCATTCGTATGGTGGCTGATTCTGTTGGTACTCGGGATCAAATTGTTGTCTTAGGCGACTTTAATCTGCCTGCATTATCTTGGCTTAGTTCAGTCAATTCTAGTTTTCTTTTTCCATCTGGTAATCATGAGTTTGTTACAGGACTGATTGATATCTCTCTCAGCCAAATAAATTTTATACATAATTGCTCAAATAGAATGCTTGACCTCGTTTTTGTCAATGATAATTCTGATTTTGAAATTTCTAGGGTCTGTCCGCTCTCCGTACCCGAGGATCCGTACCATCCGACATTACAAATCTCTTTAAAATTTAATGGTTTCTACCGAAATCAGCCACATGCTCACGCTCCTCGGTATCGCTGCTTTCGCAAGTCTAATTTTGTCGGTCTTAATAAATTTTTGTCCGAAGTTAACTGGTTGCCTTTGTTGACTACTAATGACCTTGACTTATCCATTTCCAATTTCTATCGGGTTTTATACGCTGCTTTTGATCTCTTTGTCCCTTATTCTGTCCCGGCTCCTTCTTTAAAGCCGCCTTGGTTTACTACTAGTCTGTCCTCTTTAAAAAATTGCAAGTCTTCTTCTTTCAAAAAATTTAAGAAATCTGGATCTCCTGTCGACTTTTATAAGTTTTCTATTTTACGCAGCAAGTTCGTCCTTCTTAACAGAATTTGCTACAATAATTATCTTTCCCGCTGTCGGCTTAACTTCTGTAGTGATCCTAAAAAATTTTTTTCTTTTGTTAATTCTAAACGTAAATCTTCCTTATTTCCTTCATCGCTATATTTCAAAAATGAAAGCTCTACTAACAATTCTGAAATCGCCGACCTGTTTGCGAAATTTTTTCAAACTACCTATTCTGTCAACCCTAATTGCATTGACCTTAACTATCCCTATAACTTACCACATTCAAATCTTATTGCTTATCCAGAAATCTTTGAAACCGACGTTTTACAATCCCTACTGTCCATTAAATCATCCTTCTCCCCTGGCCCCGATGCCATTCCTAGTTGCGTCTTAAAGCATTGTGCTCACTCTCTTTCTACACCATTATCTGTTCTTTTCCGCACTTCATTAAAATATTCTTATCTTCCGGCCATCTGGAATGAATCCTTCATAATCCCTATTCACAAAAAAGGTTCCAAGTCCAACATTGAGAACTACCGCGGTATTGCCAAGCTTTCATCAATTCCAAAAGTTTTTGAAAGGATTGTAACTTCACAATTGCAACACTACTGTCGTTCTTTAATGTCGGATTCCCAACATGGGTTTGTAAAACGTCGGTCCACTTCTACTAACCTTTTAGAACTTTCGTCTCTTATTAATCTTGGTTTTACGGAAAAAAAACAAACTGATGTCATTTATACTGACATTAGTAAAGCATTTGACTCGGTAAACCATAGTCTTCTACTTGTTAAACTGTCGCGTCTGGGGTTTCCGTCTTGTCTTTTAAATTGGATATCGTCCTATTTATCCAACCGAGTCCAGAAGGTAGTTTTTAAAGGCTGCGAATCTACTGAAATTATGGTCACGTCAGGGGTACCTCAAGGTAGCCATCTAGGCCCTCTTCTTTTTAACTTATTTTTAAATGATCTCCCTCAGGTAATCTCATCTTCTCACATTCTTACGTATGCGGATGATGTTAAACTCTGTATGTCCTACTCCGATAATAATAAGTACTTACTTCTTCAGCATGATTTTGATAACATGCAATCTTGGTGCAATATCAACCAACTCTTTCTCAACAAGACAAAATGTAACGTTATGACATTTTATCGTTCTGCTCCTTATTTGGCCACTTACTCTTTAGAATCTTCTACCTTAGAACGCATCGAGAGTGTGTCTGACCATGGTGTTTTGTTTGATCATAACCTTAAATTTAATAACCATATTTGCAACATCGTGAATAAGGCTAGAGGTGTTCTTGCTTTTATTAAGCGTTGGTCTAAAGAGTTTAACGACCCTTACACAACCAAACTTCTTTATATTTCTCTCGTCCGTCCAATTTTGGAATATTGTTCCTGCGTTTGGAGCCCTCAATACCACCTTTATCAGGACATGATTGAGTCCGTACAAAAGCAATTTCTCCTTTTTGCACTTCGTGGCTTAAACTGGGACCCAAATATCCGACTGCCGCCATATTCTGATAGACTTCGCCTTATAAAATTGCCTTCCTTAAATCATCGCAGAACATGCCACGGCGTGTTATTCTTGCATAAATTGTTACTCGGTCTTATCGATTCCAATGTACTCCTTAGCAAAGTTACTTTGGTCATACCATCCAGAGTAACTCGTAATTTTCGACCCTTAGCCTTACAATTTTGTAGATCTAATTATGCTCTGCACGACCCTTTCCGTGTCTTATGCTCTAACTATAATAACTTTTACAATTTCCTCTCTTTCGAACGGTCTATTCAATCTATCACTTCTTCTATCTTAAGTCACCTTGACTTGCCACTTCGAGCATCCTCAAGTGATCCATTGGCTTTTTTTGCGATATAATGTTTAATTCTTATCTTGCTTCCTTTTTTCAACTTTAATATTGTAAATCCAAGTTTCTGGCCAGTTCTTGATGTGAGTTGGTGCATATCATTAAAAAGTTCACCCATCGGGCTAGAGACGCGGATTAGTTCATATCAATTCCCTCGCTCTATTTTCTTTTCTAAATAAATTATATGTACTTTTTTATAATATAATGTCAACTGTACGTAGTTGTACCCCTCAAATAAATAAATAAATAAATAAATAAATAATTTTGAAAAAAAATTTTATCGATGTGGTCCCCCCACCCCCCGCAATCGATTTACCGTGTTTTCTCCCACACCCCTCAACATACCAACTTGAAACTTACCCCATATACTTTAAATAAATTTTTTGACGTAATATTTGAGTTTCATCAAAATCGGTAAAAATTTAGGGAACTTATAGGTATAAATGTCGAATTTCACCAAAAAAAGAAAAAATACCAATTGGAAAGTTCTTAGAAGGAATATGCAGGAAAAATTTTTTCGAGACAAAAGGTACAGGGTATTTCACTGTCGGGCACCGCCTCGACTGTACCACATTTTTTTTATTACAAATGTATTGAATTATTAATATTTTTGTTTTTGTGTGCTGTGTTGCACTGTGCTGTGGCGCACGGACCTTTTTTCTTTTATATAAATATATATATTTTTTTTTTTTTTTTTTGACTAATGCCGCTAACCAACGGTTGACGAGTTTTAGTGACCTCCTCGAATCTTTAAATTCGCGTCCAACAAGTCTTCCGACGGTATTCGGCCCTAAACTATGACCTATGCAATACGTCGTCTCGCCTCAATGCTTGCTTCTGTTGTTTCCAACGATAACATTTGAAACCTTTAAGCATGCTGAGTTGAACAACGTAAGAATCGGCCGTCTGAGGACTAAGTCTGGAAACTCAATTTTAATATCTTAGGGTTTGTCCCATTCCAAGTTAACAATGAATGATTTAACCTTGCCACAAGTGCCGCGTGCAATTCGTTCATTATTGATTTAACAAGTTAATTATTTTATTTTTTATTATTATCTTCACTCACATTTTCTTATTTCATACATTTAATAATCACTGTTTTTGTTTCACCATGCTATTAAGATTTGTTATATATACAACACCTTTCATCTCGCTTTATTCTCTTTTATATTTTTTTTTTTTTAACTTACAATAATATTATAAGTAGCAGGATCATCCCGGTTCGTAGTCCGACTGCGCCAGTTACAATATGTGACGTGGTTGAGGATTTATCTCCAGTAGTCCCGTGGTCCAACGTAGAGCGTTTATTGGATGGTCCTAGCTTGTTTGTTGATTCTGGTTTTATTTAAACTGCAAATTGGTTTGATTTAAGGTTTTTTAAAATAGACTTAGACACGTGTGGTTCTTGGTTTGTAAAAATACGAGTGAGTTTATTGTTTATTTTCTCTTTTACATAAAGCCCTTACTTAGAACTAAGAACTACATAATGTGCAGCGATCGGCATTCTTGGAATTGTCCAGCGACCTCCCACTTGAGTTGAGTCCAACGACCGTTGTACGAATTTGCCTGCTCAGCACTTCCCGTGCAAGTTGTTGTTGTTGCAGTGGCTGCAACAATGTGGCCTAAGCATAGGATCGGCGTTAGTGCATGGGTGGCGTTAGTTGTTAGGAGGGTGCCATACCGTGTATGGTAACTAACGCACTTGATAGAACATTGAAAGATCTGCCCAATGATTCGAGATGTTTTGGACGCGCAATGATTTTATTGTCTGACGATTTCTGGCAATCACTGCTAATCATTCAAAGATCGACTGCTGCCGACGAAATAAACGCTTGACTTAAATCTTCTTATCTGTGGCGTTATTTGAAGAAACTTCAGCTAACAGCAAACATGAGAGTTGATTTGCTAAACGATCCATCTGCTTAAGATTTTTCAAAAAAAAATTGATGGTTCTCGGTAATGGTCGTGTTCCTGTCGATGAATCGAGTGGATTGATTTTGTTTCCTCCGAATTTTTTTTACTTTTGTCAACATTGTTGCCAACCACAAATATAACGAATGGTTGAGTGAGCGAGCAATTTCAGCGGCTAAAAATAAAGATGTGAATGATTTATACATTGTAATACAGAATCAAATCGTTGGTACTTTGTATTCATTCAAATCTATTGACTGTGTTGCAAACGAATACGAAACCACCAACTATCCAACTGAATTTTTAAACTCCTTGGATATGCCTGGCTTGCCAGCACACAATTTAACACTAAAGGATGGCGCGGTAATCATCATGCTTCGAAATATAAATCAACCAAAACTATGTGATGGAACATGTTCAGTGGTAAAAAAAACTGATGATGAATGTGATTCATGCGACGATACTCAAAGAAAAATTTAAAGGTGAGGAAGTTCTGATTCCGAGAATTCCGATGATCCCAACGGATGTCCGCTTTGAGTTTAAAATAATTCAATTTCCGAATCGCCTGACGATAAATAAATCACAAGTGCAATCCTTGAGGGTTTGAGGATGGAACTTAGAAAATTAATGTTTTTCTCATAGTCAACTGTACGTGGCATGTTCACGTGTCTGCAAATAATCCGCTTTGTTATTATTATTCTTGCGCCTAATAAATTTTCCGTAATTGAGCAATTGAGGTTCGTTTTTTCTAATTTTTTTGAAATCGCGGAGCGTGGTTGATTGTAAAGGGTATTTTAAAATCGAGTCGGACCAACTATAGCAAGTACATTATTATATTATAATCAGGATGATTTGAATTGTATAAAAAAGACGGGGGTTGGCGGAACCCCCAGTTAATATAATAAAACAAATACCAATATTATTCAATTTCAATTTCAATTTTATTCACTAAATCTAAGACATTATGAATACATGTGGAGTTTAATTTTTAAATACTGAGTTCAGGCTAAATTAGTTACCTTTTCTACTGTGAAATTAAATTATAATGAACATATATAATAGATTTAGAGTAGTTAAAGGCGGGGAAAAAATTACAAAAAAACCCATGATTATGATGGACTTATATCTATGACTTATTCTATACCAATATTATAATATTTTAAAATAATTTATTTATTTATTTACAATTTTTTGCCGAAATAATATAAAAATATTGCTTAAAGCTAGCTTAACATATTGAATCAGAGTTTAAATATTATATCTTTACAACTGAGAATTTAAGAGAATAAATTTATAAATATAAAGGAGTTTGACTCGAAAATTTAATGATAAGGAAAACAATGGCAAGCAAAAAAACCTTAATTATGAATATTTTAAAATAAACTTATTAAAATATAAATGTTCATCTTCATCAAATCATTTAATTTTATATTTTTAAAGCAGGTCAAATATAACCAATGTCCTCGCAGCTGCCTTCGCATCCTATTTGCTTTTCTGCTTCCTATGCTTTGATTTCAAAATTGTGTACGATCAAATACAACTACACAGCAGCAACAGCGGTAACTACGAATAAGCAGACGACCCACATTTTCTTTCATTCTATTTGTTTCATACACGCACACAACAGCAACTAAAATGTAGGCCCTGAAACCGTCACGATTTTCTGCGGCACCGAGTACTTTTTGTGCGAGTGTTCGTCTCTATCAGTTTGATACTCCTTGATGCGATTGGTACATACTCTTAATGCATACTATTATTACTATCGTTTCAAATTCGTTTACAACTTAAATTCCATTTCTATTCCTTACATCCACCCTTCCAGTGAATCGCTGTGGGATTCACGACAAAAGTCCAACAAAATAAGCTTCGATGCAGGGCGGCGCAACGTCCTATCAGAAGTCTTTACATCAGCCCAGCGAATCTGATTATCCTTCCCAGCATACACCTTTACAATTCGACCCTTTTTCTAAGCACTACGAGGCAGCATGGAATCCATAACAATAACCAAATCGTTTTCTTTAAGTGGCTTAGCAGCATCAAGCCACTTTGGTCAGCGAGCCAATTGTGGCAGATATTCCGTTACCTCTTATCTCTGGTGGGTGTGGTGTCTGTGTCGAGTTGGCACAACCAATCAAGAAATGGTTTGGCGCTAACGGCTCGTCTTCCTCATGTGAATGCGGCATGTCGCTAAGCGGTCTTGAATTCAAAATATTTCAATTTCAATTAATACAGCCCGTAGCGTTTCAACTCTTGGAGCAACATCAAGTAAAGTTTTCTCGATAATTCTAATCAGACGCTCCCAACACCCGCCAGCATTTGGGTAAGCTGGTGCGTTAAGAATCCGTTTAATGCCCCTCTGAGCAATCTCGTTGTTTATGGCATCAAAATTAAACAATTGCTAATTGTTTGTAAGTTCCTTTATAGCTCCGATAAAGTTGGTTCCATTGTCACTTCTGATTACCACAGGTGTACCTCTACGGTTGACAAAGTTACGCAGACAAATGATGAACGCATCCTTAGACCTATCTTCTGCTATTTCCATATGGGCAGCCCGTATTGTTGCATGTCAATATTACTGCCCATCGCTTTTCACGTCGGCGACCAACCGTTACTATTAGAGGTCCAAATAGATCGACTCCAGTGTAAGTAAATGGGCGAATATAAGGTGTCAATCTGTCGGCTCTCATTGGTCCCATTGGCGGTATTGTTTGCTTATTTCTATCAATGACACATTGCGATCACTGGCGGCGCACGCTATTTAGCAGCCTTTTGGTATCCGGAATCCAGAATCTTTGGCGGCTTTCTTTAATTGATACGGCGTTGTTTTGGTGATGCAATAATGATAATGTCGCATTATAAGCTTTGAAACTTCATGATTCTTTGGCAAAAGAATAGGGCGTCGAGTTGCAAAAGGCAGATAGGTTGCTTCATCTATACGTCCAGCAAGACTTAGTAAACCGTCCGCTTCCAGGAATGGTGATAAAGAATATATTGGGCTGCTTTTGCTTAAGCGGTCGTTATTTTGATTGGAAGCAATTTCATCAGCAAAACAATCCACTTGTACTAGGCGGCATATAGTTCAGCAGCGCACAACGGACCCTTCTGTTGGACATGAGGTAACCATCCATTCTTGGCTCTCAGTACCCAGGCAACAACTCGTTTAAGCTTTAAAAAACAAGAAAACTTAGTGAAATCTATAAAAGGCTTATTTACCAATCCTATTTCAATCGTATAAATTGGAATTTCTTCTTCCACAAGTTCAGTTGACAATGATAAAGTCGTATTTGGCCATTCATCTTGATCTTCCTTTAGCTACATGAGCGGTATTTGCAGACTACGGAATACATCTGCATTGCGACGGCGTGGTGGTGTTTAATATTTCAGCCATTCTGTGAGCCACAAACGGCTTGAACTTTCGTGCCCTTGAGTGAATCTAATGAGAGTCTAATAAGAGTCACTCCAAAATGTTGTATCATGTGTTGGCAGTTTATGATGTTCCTTAAGCAATGTGTGCAAGTGAGTTCCTAGTAAGGTCATTATGAAAATATAGTAAACCCCACGCTTTTTGTACTATAATTGAATTATTTTATGGATAATTTAATTTCTAATTTAATCTTATTCCAAATTAATTAGTCGTAATTGATTGTCGGAATTTTCTATTGCTGTAATACAAACTCTTGATACATGAAAATTATTTTCTACTTTTTAGTTCGGTTTACTATTAAAGCGTGTTTTTTTAGTTTTTTTAAACTATAATTTTTTATTTTAAGACTAAAAACAAACATGAATTTTTGTCAACAAGCCTACTAATTATTTTGAAAAACTGTTGCATACTTTTAGTGTACATTTTATTTTTTAAATCCTGATGATCTTAGTCAGGACATTAGAACAACGTTATTGAATAATTGTATTGTCATCAGTCCTTGACGCCTGTGCAAATTTTCAAGATTTATTGATTGATTTATTGATTTAAATGGGGTACAACAAAGTGCAGATTAGACTTTTTGAAATTGGTGAAAATTAAGCTGAAAGATTTTGTTACATACATACGTACATACATACAGGTGAAGCTAATAAAAGCATGTTAATAATAAAAACGAAATCGAAATTAAATTGAAAACAAAAAAAAACAAAATTAACGAAATTTAAAAGAAAATCTAAAATAAATAAAATTAAAAAAATAAAATTAAGAAAAATCAAAACAATAAAGAGAAAAGAGTTTGAAAGCAAGAATTTAATGCAAAAGTTTTAAACAACCGAAAAGAAACAACAGATTAAAAACAAAAGTTTATAAAAAAAAAGAAGCAAAGTAATAAAAAAACACAACAAAGAAGAAAAATGGCAAACCCACGAGTCTTAGCAGAGATACAAGTGAACCAGGCGTTGCAGCAAATAAGACAGATTCCGATCTACGATGGAGTACCGGAATTGCTGAGTTCGTTCATAAAAAGGGTGGAATTTATTTAACAATTGTACCCGACGGAAGACGCAAGACAAATCCAAGTGTTATATGGAGCAATCGAGATGCAAATGTCTGGCGAGGCGTCGAGAGTGGTCCAGATGTCACAAGCTGTTGAATGGAGCGAGATGAAGCAGGACCTAATAAGTGAATTCAAAAACGACATGCCGTACGAGGAGCTGATTAGTCAGGTGTATAACACACGCTACAACGGAAGCCTCCGTAAGTTTATAGAAGTTTAAGAAAAGAAATCATTTCTATTAATTGTTACACAGACAATAACTGATTGGCGACGAAGACATTATTCAAAACTGTAAAGTGGCAGTGCAGAATTTTGCAAATTACGCCGTAAAGTAGCGGCATAATACATATATATAAACGTATATATACATACACACACAAGAGAAAAAATGGCACAAACAATTGAAGAGACGCTCGCAAAAATGCTATTGCAAATGTAAGAGCAACAACACAAAGATAGTTTAGCAATGCAGCATATTCTAGCTAAAATTATTCCAGCAAATGAGTCTAAAAACGATGTGAATTTGCGAGTAATGCAGAATATATCCAGGCACTTGGATCGAGCATTTCAGAATTTTACTATGATGTCGACCATAACCTCTGTTTGGTCAAACTAATATGCCTTCACCATATCATTAACACGATAGTAAGTTTCGATGGAAACTTGCTTCTTCTTCTCCCAAACCCTTGTTTACCTCTTTTTGGACTCGCTAATGATCCTCCTGAGGTGTGGGTATGCGATCTCAGCATTCGTCTGCAGGCATGCCGATCCTGGATCATGTCGTCGCTGAGACCCATTCGTTGCTTATGTTTAAAAGGTGAGGTTTTTGGCACTTGTGTATGGATATTTGTTAGTTATGGACTTTCCTTTTACACCGGCGGTTGTCTCCAGACCCGGTAACCAATCGCATACACTGATCTTTGGAAGATCTTTAAGATGATGAAAATGTGCCTCAGGCTCAATGTGATGGTAAGTATGCCTGCATCTGACTAGTTCTCTTTTAGGGGCCTCTTACGCCAGGCAACACCGTGGTGCTAAATTATATTACACGAATTTTAAATTTTTTAATTTTGACAGAAATTTCCAAGAGCGATTGTATTAAAATTGTATTAATTATTTTAGTAAATTTACTTAATGTCTAATAACACAGATTGTAAATAAAATGCAAAAAAAAAACCATATCATTAAAACACTGTAGTTAAATTTGCTCTCAATTGTCAAATATCAAAATACGATCTTAAGATGTTATCACTCAATGTTAATGCACTCAATGCAAGTTGCGCTTTATACTCTCTCTAAAGCTTTTATGTTAAGCCAAGCATCCACCTAGTTCTAAGTTGTGTTAAGTTCAATAAAGTCAGTTGTGCATAGAACCTAAAACGAGTAAGAAGTGCGTTTGTTTTGTCGGCGATCTCAAATAATTCTTATTACATAACCTTAACGTACCGCCCAGACTGAAGTTTCATGTTTATACAAAAAACGCTTTGTATATCCAACAACCTCACTTTTGACGCATGGTTTGCTCGCTTTGAGGATTTATTTGAGCACGATGCAAATAAATTGGACGATGCAGCCAAAACCAGGTTACTGCTAAGAAAGTTAAACACGGCAATACACAGCAAATATGTTGACTACATTCTTCCAAAACACTCGCGTGACAATACATTCAAGGAAACAGTGACATTGCTGAAAGAACTTTTCGGTATACAGACGTCACAATTCAACATTCGCTACAACTGCATGCAAATAACAAAAGAATCGAGCATGGATTTCACCACGTATGCAGGGATTGTTAATAAACAGTGTGAACTATTTAATTTGAAAAAGCTAACAATTGATCAATTCAAGAGCTTAATTTTTGTCATGGGACTAAAATCACCAATCAGATTTTCAGTTACGTGCAAGAATTCTCAGCAAATTAGATGGCGACGAAAATATCACATTGGAATAGTTGTCAAAAGAGTGTCAAAGAATGCTCAATCTGAAAACAGATCGTGAGTTAATAGAAAATCAGCAGAAAACTGTTAACAAAGTACGAATCAAGTCGTACATCACAAAAAAGGAGGGGAAAGTACATAAAACTCCATGTTGGTATTGCGGTGACTACCATTACGCACGTTTTTGTCCATACAAAACCCATAAATGTGGCAATTGCAAAGAAACTGGGCACAAAGAAGGATACTGTAAGCGTAATAACAATCAAAAAGACAGGAAGCGATACTCAAATACTCATAACCATCTAAAAAGGCAAGGACACCAGAGTTTTCAATCAAAGTCAATTTTCGTGACAAACACAGTCAAAAATCAGCGAAAATACATAGATGTTTTTATGAATGGATCGTGTCATCGTCTTCAATTCGACACAGGGTCGGATATAACAATACTATCAGAAAATATTGAAATACTGAAATTCAAGGGAGCAACTGAGCCTGTGGATCAGGCGGTAAGAAGCGCTACAGGAAAACTACCTCTCAGTGCACAATTCAGGTGCACAGTCAAATACGGAGAGGCAGAAAAAACACTTTTATGCAGAGTAACTTCGATACAAGATCTAAATGTCATGGGTTTAGACTGGATAGACTCTATCGATCTGGGCGACAAATCAATAAATTCTGTTTACAACTATATACAGAATTCTCAGGGGAGTGTTAATACATTATCAATTGACAAAAGCTGTTTTGCAGATCAAACCAAACGTTCAGCCAATTTTTAGACCAAAGCGACCTGTTGCTTACGCTGTGCAAAAGCTAGTGGAGGATAAGTAACAACGTCTACAGGATTGCAACATTATTTCACCTGTAAATTACTCTGACTGGGCACCACCCATTGTTGTCACAAGGAAAGCAGTGGCTGGAATACGTATATGTGGAGATTTTTCAACAGGACTGAATGAAAGCCTCGAAACACATCAATATCCACTACCATTACCAGACGACATATTTTCTAAATTAGCAAACGCAAGATACTTCAGTCACATTGATTTATCTGATGTTTTTTTACAAATCGAGGTAGACGACGCTTCAAAGCACCTACTTACAATCAATACACCTGTTGGTTTGTTTCGCTACAACAGAATTGTTTTCGGAGTAAAAACATTTCCAGCCATATTTCAACAAATTATGGACCAGATGCTAGCAGGCTTACCAGGAGCTGCTGTCTACATAGACGATATTTTTGTATCAGGCAAAAATAAAGAAGACCATAATAGAAATCTACACAACGTACTTACTTAAGGAGTATGGACTGACGGTTAGATTTGACAAATGCAAATTCTACAAAACTTCTGTCAGTTACTTGGGATACCCATCAACAAGGGCTCAAACCCAATCCCGGGCGCGTTTTAGCCATTTCTAAAATGCCAGAGCCAAGCAACAATGGAGCTAAGATCATTTCTTGGCGCAATCAATTTCTACGGCAAGTTTGTCAGCAGCATGCGACAGTTCAGAGATTAACTTCTCAAAGACAGTGTGACATTCACATGGACAAACAAGCACAGGCAAAGCTTTGAGAAGTTAAAGCAAGTTTTGTCATCAGACCTCACTTTAGCACATTATGACCCTGAACAAAACATCATTGTTGCAGCAGATGCGTCTGGATATGGATTAGGCGCATGTATTTTACATGAATATGTTGATGGCACAATCAAAGCAGTCAGCCATGCAGCTCGTTCATTGACTCCAGCTGAGCAAGATTACAGTCAAGTAGAAAAGGAAGCACTTGCCATAATTTTTGCTGTTACAAAGTTTCACAAAATGATATATGGCAGACGTTTCAAATTGCATACCGATCACAAACCTTTGTTAGCTATTTTTGGACGAAAAACGGGAATTGCTATTCACCAAGCAAACAAGCTACAAAGATGGGCATTGCAACTTATGGCATATCATTTTGAAATTAGCTTCATTAATACGAAGAGTTTTGGATATGCAGACGTCTTATAACGCCTTATCAACAAAAATGACAAGATACCAGAAGATTTTGTCGTAGCATCAATAAAACTGGAACATGAAGTCCACACTATCATCAACGACGCCATGAAGACTCTTCCAGTTACATTCAACCTGGTTCAGCACGAGACACTAAAAGAAATAACTCTAGCAACTGCATTAAAATACATCAAAAGAGGATGGCCTCAAGACACAGTTAACACTGGTGAACTCAAAACGTTGTTTCACAGAAGAGAAAGTTTAATTCACATGGAGGGATGCATAATGTTTGGGGGCAGAGTCATAATTCCTCAGATTTTTCGCAAGAGAATTCTAAAACAACTGCATCATGGACATCCAGGTATCGAGAGAACTACAGCCATCGCTAGAAGTTATGTTTACTGGCCAAACATTGACACAGACATCAAAGCAGCCGTAAACAACTGCAACAAGTGCGCAGCAGCAGCAAAAATGCCTATAAAGTCAATACTACAACCATGGCCAAATCCAGGAAAATTTTGGGATCGACTACATATCGATTATGCAGGGCCTATAGAGGGCAGTTACTTTTTAATAATTGTTGACGCATTTTCAAAGTGGCCAGAGATAATGGAAGCCAAATCTATTTCATCACAGAAAACAGTACAAATGCTAAGCGAAGTTTTCGCACGTTTTGGTTTACCTACAACCAGAGCTCGCAAATAACAGTTGACCGTTTTTCGTTGACAAAAAATAACCCTTATTTACTGAGTCTTTGAGCAATGTCTCAGAGAGCAACCGTTCACATTGCTCTTTTAATAAATCGGTCTGCGCTCAACGAATAACCGATATATTTGCTTTACTTTTGTTCTGGTTATTCGCCAACCGTTTAGTCGCGAGAGAAAAATAAAGGTCTTTTGCGTTTGTATGCGTGTATGTGACATATGTTTTCCAAGGCACGGGCAGACTTTCAAGCGTTATACTAACTTGGAAACTACTAGAGATACTTACACGACTTAAATACCAGTTTTGTGTACTTTTTTGAGATCACAATTTTTTTATACACATCAAAAACGAAAAAGGGCAAGGGGGTGGGTAAAAATACGAAAAACCGTTGTTTTAACTTTGGCGCCATCTACCGCCGAAAATATGAACTTCTGGGTATACCTTCCAATACAAATAAAACTCGAAACTTAATTTTAATCATTTTTTGCCTTGAAAGTTTTTTTGTACGACTTATAGAATTCGAGATAAATGGGCCGACACAAAAAGTGCAGCATTCTCAACAAAGCAAATTAAAACATAAAAGACCGTTTTCGCTGGGCATTTATTTTTTCGGTTGGTCTGCTGATGCTTAATGTGCGAGCGCTCAATCGGTTCGCTCTCAATAAGATGTTATTGAAAGAGCGTAACAAGAATTGCTCAACTGTTAACACTCAGCTGAAAACCGAAATAAGGCGAAGCGAAGTGTTATGCTCAGAGAGAGAGCAAGCGTGCATGGTTTTTTCGGTTATGGTTACGTGTAGAACGCAAAGGAAAAAACGGTCGACTGTTTTTTGCGAGCTATGCCTTCAACACTTGTATCTGACAACGGCACACAATTTAAAAGAGCATATTTTGAGGACTATATGCATAAAAATGGCATAAAACATATGACTATCAGCCCTTATCACCCAATGTCAAATGGACAAGCGGAACGATTTGTAGACTCTTTCAAGAGAGCACTCAAAAAGATGGAAGGAGAGGGAACGGCCATCGAGAATATGTATACATTTTTACAAACATACCGATCTACTGAAAATCCAAACACTTCGGAAAAAAAATCTCCAGCAGAGATTATGCTGAGCAGGCAAATGCGTACCACGCTGGATCAACTTAAACCACTCACTAACAACGCATTGCAGACGTCAACATCCGGATGGAAAATGAAACAGCAGTTTGACAAAAAGCACGGTGCCAACAAAGATGTTTCAAACCGAAAGATAGAGTTTTCGCCAGAGTGGCCAGAGGGCGTTAACAATTTCAAATGGGCACCAGGTCAAATTATCGAGCAACGAGAAGCAGTAATGTATAACGTACGGCTTGCAAATGGCAAGATCAACGGAACTGCACCAATTACGAGGAATGCGACAGTCACAATCACAGCGGCCATTAGCACCAGAAGTTTTCGCACCAGCACCAGTTCCGGAAATCAGTACAAATGACACCAGCGCAGCGACTACAGACGCAGAACAACAAGTACCACTGGTTTTAAGAAGATAACCCAGAAACCGAAGACCTGTGGACAGATTCGTGCCGTCATAAAAACAAAATTAAAATACTCAAAAGCGGAGGTGTTACACAGACAATAACTGATTGGTATATCTACATCGATATCACGATACATGCAAAGGCGGTGTTATCGATATAAGTTTATTAATATAAAAGACAGAATGATTTCATGTGTTCACTTGTAAGCCAAATGACTTACTTTATTAAAATTTGTAAACTTAGACTATTAAATATAATATTAATGTTGAAAAACACAACATTAATAAACTTGCTTTAGAAGATAGGAATGAAAATAAGATTGTACTAATTTATAATAATGCTTTAAAGCTAACAATTAAAGATGTAATCAACAAAAAATTGTCCGATAGAATTTTTATGACTTTAGCTAGGTATGAGTACTACTGTAGTTCTATATTCTGTAACGTGTTACCTATAGAGCTAGAGCTGGTGTTAGAGGACGACAAGGACGGAGTACGCGCTTGCATCCGGCTGATCCTGATCGGCTGGGGTGGGTGTCTTGGTTTATGTATCGTCGCGTCCGTTTGCTCGTGGAACAGTAAAAATATTAAAAAAAATTCGCGTACTTCTGGGGGTCTAGATAAAGAAAAAGAGTGGTACAGAATAACTTAGAGAGTGGGGACAGAAAATATAGGTAACATAACATGCAACTAGTGGGTTACTATGCGGGGGGAGTACCCGCAACTGCCCACCCTACCATGATCCAACGGGCCGGAAAAGAAATATAGAGGATGTTGGATCCCTACCACTAGACGGAGACTAGCCTACATCCCTACAGCGGCACATGGTTCCCCAAACAAAAAGGCAGCTTAGCACATAATGAGTGAATAATAAGTTGTAATTATAAATGGCTTCATCTTTAATTCACTATCAAAATATAAACTAATATCTATACAAATTTCATATTGTAGGTCTTGGGCTTTAACTATTTACTTAACATTAAAGGAGGTATACTTATATAAATTTATTTCTAATTAATTCAAAGATAACAGGTCGATATTTTGGAAATAATTGGAGATTTACATTAAAAATCAGTTGTCAATGCAAACGCAGCATATCTTTTATGTATCGCATCAAATACAAACAATAACAATACTCAAGCTTTCGTGAATCAGCTCAAGGCCGTTTAACACAATGATCTTAAACTCACTCAGTACATTTTATCACTCACAATCGGCTGTGTCCAACGACGAAAGCGCTTTCGGCGGGGCAGGCGGTATGGTGGTGGCTGTAACTAAAGCAGTATTAGATGCGACATCAAAAGCAAGAACGGTAAATTGCAACCAAGAGCTTTGACAATAATGAAAGCTCGTAGCTGCACTCTACAGGGTTGCCGAGTTATTGTTGCGTAGCAAAATTAGTTTTAACTGATTTTTAGCACATTATGAAATTTAACAGGTATTATTATTTATTTGTTTTTTTGACTGATAAGGAATTTAGGATGGTAACTGGGAGAGGGCTACACAACTTATACCTCGAAAGAAATCAAAACTTATTGCTAAGATATGTGTTGGTATTTGTTTGTTTTTTTCGTGGTTTTTTTTTTTTCCTTTTTTTTTTTTTAGATTAAATGCTCAATGCCTGGTTTGGGGGGGGGGGGGGGGGGGGGCACCAGTCGGAAGCTCCTCCCGTCCGCAGCAGTTATACAATATAAGTCTGCAGCCACTTCTGCAGATCGAAGGCTTCGGTTATATATACAATTTTTTTTTTTTTCCAAATTAAAAGGGCTCGATCTTAGGTTGTGTGGCCTTGGTACTTGCATATACTGAGTGCCAGTAGGATAGACAGCTAGATTAGCTACTAGGTGCCTGTTGTATGAAACAATTAGTTAAGTTTATTTAGAACTGTGGCAACCTTGAAAACATTGCGGTATTTACCTGTTGGAGCAGGCACCAAAATTTAAAAAAGGTCGTTGACCTATTCCTACAGCAGTAACATAAGGCAAAACGATTAGTCTGTAATCTGGTGGACCAAAAATATTCAGCAATCTACTAATTTCGCATATATATAACACTACCGTACCACTTGTTTTATTAAATGCACTTTATTGATGTTTTATTAATTTCATAATTTTTGCAACTTAGCAGTATATTGGAGCAACTGGTTTTTTTCTTTCTTTTATTGTAGTTTATAGTTGTTTTTTTTTTTTTTTTGTTTTTTTTTTATTTTTTTTTTTTTTTAATTTCAAATCACTTTTACTAGGCGTTTTCAACGGCGACCATGCGGACAAAATGAGGTTACTTTTTGGGCGAAGTGACCTTATATAGGCTCTTTTTCCGGAAGTTTTCCCACTCCATGTTTATTCTAGCCATTTAAATTTTTATTTGGTGACAAGTGCCTTGAGCAGCTGTTTGCGCTTGGCCTTGCCAATTTGGCAGATCAACTATCCCAAAGCTCGACACTAGATGGAGCCAGGGTTTAGATAGATTCCCAATGCTAATATCGATTCAACCAAAAACCCTGGTGCAAACGTAACTGTGTCTACTTTTAGGATAAGACAAAAAAAACGACAAGCGTACTATTACACTCCCCCCTGCCAAAATCACACTTGGGGTGAAAACCCAAAAGGGTGATCCACGCTTGGAGGATTGACCTAACTCCGAGTCTATTGTTTTATATCCTTCGCATGATATTTTCCTACAAATTTTCCTTGTGGATCCTCAAGTTCGTAATAACTGTTACCTAACTTCCTTCTTATTCTCGCCTTTACGAATGTTGGGGCTAGCTTTGCACTAAAACCTTTGGCAAAGTTGCTTTGCTGAACATTTCTTCGAAACACTTCTTGGCCAGCAGTGAATGACACATCCTTGCTACGGAGATTATACATCCGTTCATTCTTACTATGTTGTTGCTCTATTCCTTTCTGGGCTGTCCTACGAATAATTTCAAACGAGTCTTGTCGGTCAAATCGCACTAATCTATCCTCTAACATATTCAATGTTTTCAAAAGCTTATAAGTCGACCCATTTGTGATCATATGCTGTCCAAAGGCAACCCGATAAGGGCTATCACGAATGGCCGAGTGCTGGCCAGATCGTAACGCACAAGCAATGGCACTAAGGTTTACGTCCCAATTCGTTTGATCGGGTTTTATGTAGGACTTAATTGCGGCGATTACGGACCTGGTTACTCTTTCTGCGGCATTTGCTTGAGGAGCATAAATGGCCGTATATGAGTGATGAATTTCATACTTTTGTAATAAGGCGTTGAATTTTTGCGATTTAAATTGCACTCCGTTATCGGATACAACCACTTCGGGAACACCAAAACAATGAAAAAGATTCTCTTCCATAAACCGAATTATAGCCTCAGCGGTAAATTTCTTTACTGGCTTCAAAAATGGAAATTTGGAAAAGTGATCCAGTACTACAAAAATACCAATATGGCCAGAAGAGGAACGGGGATAGGGACCGAGAAAATCGACATAAATCTTTTGAAATAATCTGTGGGTTTCTCCCGATTTCCCCATTGTAGGTCGTAAAACCTGATTAGGACTCTTGGTACATTTACAAACCGCGCAGCTGTTAATGAATGCTTTAACATCCATTACCAGGTTCGGCCAATAATAATACCGACGGATCCGCTCTAATGTTTTATTAATCCCACAATGCGACGCTAATGGGTCTTGGAACCCACAACTTCCAGCAATGGTCGTCGGCTATTTGTTCCCCGGACACATGCTCCGAGCGACGATATATGTATCCATCAATAATTTTAAGATCAGGAGTCTGAAAAAGATTGGCCTGTATTTTTGCTTTGAGCTCCGTATATTCATCTGATTTAAAATGAGTGGATTCTAGGTCAATTAAACTATCCATACACATAGCTGATAAGTCCTCAGTGTGAACCCTTGACAACGCATCCGGTACAATATTTTGGCTCCCCTTTCTGTGTTCAATTTTAAACGTAAGTCCCTGTAGCTTCAAAGCCCACCTTGCAAGTCTAGAGTTGAGGTCAGATTGTGACATGAGCCATTTTAAGGACGCATGGTCGGTAACAATTTTGAAATCATGTCCTTCAACGTAGGCTCGAAATTTCTTAACACTCATAATGGCTGCTAAACATTCTTTTTCGGTTACGGAGTAGTTCCTTTGGCACTTATTCAACTTTCGAGACATAAATGCAATAGGTACCTCGTTTCCCTCCTGATCTGTTTGCATAAGTACTCCACCGACGCCGGTGTGACTTGCATCACAATGGATTGCAAACGGCTTTTGAAAATTAGGGCTGTGCAAGACTGGTGCTTCACACATCTGTCTTTTAAGGGAGTCAAAAGCTTTTTGGGCCTCATCGGTCCACAGAAATTTACGCTTCTGCTTAAGAGTGTCTGTAATTGGGGCAGCAAGCGCAGCATAATTTTTTATAAATTTGTGATACCACCCAGTTATTCCTAAAAATCTACGGACTTGTTTTATGGATCGCGGTACTGGGAACTCTTTAATTGCCGCAACTTTGTCCGGATCAGTTTTAATGGTGCCATCACCAATGACGTGCCCTAAATATTTTACCTCTTTTAGGCAGAATTTACTTTTTTCTACATTAATTGTCAATCCAGCTGCTGACAATCGTTCGGCTACCACTTTTAAAACAGAGATATGTTTTCCAAACGAGTCAGATACTACTAATAAATCGTCCAGATACACAAATATTTCATTGCGCAGATTCGGTGGGATAACTTTGTCCATTAGCTTGCACAAACCGAATGGCATTACGGTAAATTGGTAAAGAGGCCTTCCCGGGACAGTAAATGCTGTTTTCTCTCTTGCCGATGGCTCTAATGGTATTTGCCAATATGCATCTTTTAAATCAATACTTGATATGAACCTAGCTTTCGGAAGTCGACTTAAGATACCGTCAATGAGGGGCATGGGATATGCACTTTTAATAGTTAAATCATTAAGTTTGCGGCTATCAAGACACATCCGATCTTTTTCAGGTTTAATGACACACACTACTGGCGAAGACCAGGGACTATCTGCCTCCTCGATTACTTCTAATTTTAACATTCTGTCTAACGCCTTGTATAAACGCTTTTCAATAGCTGGCGAAACAGCATAATGTCGCTGCTTTACTGGTTTGGCATCCCCCACATCTATGTCGTGCGTAATCCAAGTGGTTCTTCCTAAACCTTTTTCCGCAAACGAAGGAAATAATTTGATAGTTGCTAGTAGCTGTTCTTGTTCTTGCCCTGTCAAAGGCAACTGCAAAGGGTCGTCCATTTGCAAGCTAGCAATGGGTACAGTAGATAGTCTATTTTGTATAAATGGTGGTAACAATTTGAACGCATCCCAGAAGTCTATGCCTAGGTATAAATCTTGCGCCAAAGAAGGTACAATATAAAAGTTCAATTTCTTTGTGCTACCACGAAATTCGATATTGGTGCTAATTTTACCTACAACCTTTTGAGAATGGCCATCTGCGGTGTTTACTGCCGATGTGAATTTTTTGTAACGTTTTGTATTTTGCAACAACTCAGCAGCAAAACTACCTCCTATACAACTGACATTCGCACCAGTATCCATTAATCCAATAAGTGATTTTTCCAATAACAACACCTGAGCGTATGGTCGTACATCGTATTTATTATCTACTACTGCTGCTAACAATTTTCTCTTTTCTATTTGTAACCCTTTTTTAAAATCCAGCATACGCTGTTTTGAACGTGAAATATGTGGGCGCTTCTTGTCAACTACAATTTTGTGGGGCTTGACGGCCAACTTTTGGTGAAAGGGAATTTCCGGGGTATTTGACATTTCCTGTAAAATTGAGAGAGGACGTTGATTTACATCTGTTCCTCGGTGTTCGTGGCTTTCGTTGCCGATTGTTTGCGTGCACTTGTCAAAGGTGCACGGCCTACAGAGTTTTTTGACGGATTGCATTTCTTGCAAGACGGTCTATACGTATCAGGTTTTCCACAACCGTAACAAAATACTCTCCGTTCTCCTTCGCAATCTTGGTAACGATGTCCACTTGCACTGCAATTCCAGCATACCAACGAAATGGCTGCAATGCCGGCAACATCCTCATCTTCAATGTCTGATTCGACATTCCTATCTGTTGAGATAACAATTTCATTTACATGCCGACGTGGCACAAAACGCTGATTAGTGGGCATTGACTTGGCGAAGGACTGTAAAAATCTTTCACGAGTACGCACGATGTGTCTCAATTGAGCTATACTGGTAATTGGGACATAAAGAATCTCATGTTGGATTTCTTGTGCTAGATTTGCTCGCAGCGCCTCCAGCAATGAAGATTCTGATAATGGTTCCACTAGTTTGTCTGCTAACGCCACTATGGCTTCATAAAATAGATCGAATGGTTCATTTGGCTTTTGCTTGCGGCTTGATATTGCGGTACGGATTTCCAGATCCGTTCTACCATCTTGGAATTGGACTTTTAAAGCTGCACATAATTGTTGCCAGCGTATAACTGAAACGCTTTTATGGTAACGCCAAAACCATTCGCTAGCACTTCCTTCAAATAAATTACTAGCATAACGTGCAAGTAAATCAAAATTCCCGTCTAAGGTTTGTGAAGTTAACGCCTCGACTCGATAAATAAAATCATCCACTGTAATAGCGGAATGCCCTGAAAATCGCAACTTCCAGTTAGCAATAACTTGGCTTATCCGATCAGGCCGCATTTCAGGATTTGATTGTGAGCCCGTTGTGGTGACTCGAATAGGTGGTTCATTTACAGAACCGGACGAGTTTCTAGGAGCCAATCTATACAATTGTTCTAGCGTGGGCCCTGCATTTGATGAACTACGTCCATTGCTAGAAAGCCTTTGAGTTGCGTCACTGCTGCCTTGCGGAATTGTACTCTGTAGTGAAAGCTTTTGAAACCCAGTTTCAATAGTTTGAGCTAATCTTTGAGTCTGGCTAGTTAAGGCTGCAGCCACTGCCTCTGCAATCGCTTTTTGTAACTCGTCTGTAACGGAACTTTGTACTGCTTGTACCACAACTCTTTCTTGGGGCACCAAATTCCCCTCAGAGCTAGCATTCTCGACTTTTCTGGTTTTTGACCTAGTGTTATGACTATGACCTACCGGAAAACTAGATTTCGAAGAATGAGCTTGTGCCGCGGCTAGCTCCGCTGCTAAATTTGGCGAAGATGCTGGTAATAAAGGTTGGCACTGTGGGCAGACTGTATAATCCCCAGAATGTGTTGTCAAACATTCTCTATGATAATAATGGCTACAACCAGTTGACATTTACTGAGACTGAGTACTAATTAACTCTGCACACAGGCCACAGATTATATTTTCGCCCTCAATTCGATCCAGATTATCACTACTGCGATTTACAGGCATTTTGTATAATGTTCTATTTTACCAATTCCTATAATATAAAATGTATTACTATTGAGTAAATTACAGAAACAGAGCTTTACTAATGTTCACAATAGTGAACAAATAAAACGAGTCTGACTACAATCAAACTGAGCAATTGAAAACCAACTTTATGTTAATACTAAAAAAAATTAATATAATTTTATGAACGAGAAAATAAATAAAAATAACCCAAAATTAATAATGCGAAAATTTATATATCGAATTTGGGAAACCATGCAACCACTTTACTGAGAAAAGGAGTCTGCATGTTATATTGTAGGACTTTACAAATAAAAGTGGATAGCAAATAAAAAGAAATTAGAGAGACAGAACTAAACTGCAGGTTGTCGGTAGTAGCTCTGAGCCACTTACTACAAATTCCATCACAATTTATTTATTTTTTTTTCGTTTAAGTACCGAAAAATTATCAATTTTTAACAATGAGTCTAAGCCCTGCTTAGGGTTAGATAATAAGTCTTCAAATTGTAAAAACTCAAGAGAGAAGAAAGAAAGAAAATTGAGAATGACCCAGAATTGATTACAACTTACTTGTAACATGAGAAATGCAGCTGTTCTAATATTGTTTCTGTGTGCGGTAGGGTGTAGAACTAGTCCACAAAAAAAAATAATCCCGTTTCCAGCTACACTCCACAATATATGCAGTAGTAACTTGGGAAACGTCTAATATTTAATATATGAGTGTGTTTTATAGTTTTAACTCGTATCGGTATTAATGTTATTCAGAAACTTTAATAATTCCAGATATTTTCAAAACTAACCCAAGAAGGAAACAAAAAATGTATGTCATATGCAATTGCACTTAGCAACGCTTTCCGGTGTTTTTGACTTTATATAATTTTTTTTTAATCGAGCCAAGTTTTATAAGAAAAACTGGCCTCGTACGTTGGGCGCCAAATAAATTTACTGTAACGTGTTACCTATAGAGCTAGAGCTGGTGTTAGAGGACGACAAGGACGGAGTACGCGCTTGCATCCGGCTGATCCTGATCGGCTCGGGTGGGTGTCTTGGTTTATGTATCGTCGCGTCCGTTTGCTCGTGGAACAGTAAAAATATTAAAAAAAATTCGCGTACTTCTGGGGGTCTAGATAAAGAAAAAGAGTGGTACAGAATAACTTAGAGAGTGGGGACAGAAAATATAGGTAACATAACATGCAACTAGTGGGTTACTATGCGGGGGGAGTACCCGCAACTGCCCACCCTACCATGATCCAACGGGCCGGAAAAGAAATATAGAGGATGTTGGATCCCTACCACTAGACGGAGACTAGCCTACATCCCTACAGCGGCACATGGTTCCCCAAACAAAAAGGCAGCTTAGCACATAATGAGTGAATAATAAGTTGTAATTATAAATGGCTTCATCTTTAATTCACTATCAAAATATAAACTAATATCTATACAAATTTCATATTGTAGGTCTTGGGCTTTAACTATTTACTTAACATTAAAGGAGGTATACTTATATAAATTTATTTCTAATTAATTCAAAGATAACAGGTCGATATTTTGGAAATAATTGGAGATTTACATTAAAAATCAGTTGTCAATGCAAACGCAGCATATCTTTTATGTATCGCATCAAATACAAACAATAACAATACTCAAGCTTTCGTGAATCAGCTCAAGGCCGTTTAACACAATGATCTTAAACTCACTCAGTACATTTTATCACTCACAATCGGCTGTGTCCAACGACGAAAGCGCTTTCGGCGGGGCAGGCGGTATGGTGGTGGCTGTAACTAAAGCAGTATTAGATGCGACATCAAAAGCAAGAACGGTAAATTGCAACCAAGAGCTTTGACAATAATGAAAGCTCGTAGCTGCACTCTACAGGGTTGCCGAGTTATTGTTGCGTAGCAAAATTAGTTTTAACTGATTTTTAGCACATTATGAAATTTAACAGGTATTATTATTTATTTGTTTTTTTGACTGATAAGGAATTTAGGATGGTAACTGGGAGAGGGCTACACAACTTATACCTCGAAAGAAATCAAAACTTATTGCTAAGATATGTGCAGTTATACAATATAAGTCTGCAGCCACTTCTGCAGATCGAAGGCTTCGGTTATATATACAATTTTTTTTTTTTTCCAAATTAAAAGGGCTCGATCTTAGGTTGTGTGGCCTTGGTACTTGCATACACTGAGTGCCAGTAGGATAGACAGCTAGATTAGCTACTAGGTGCCTGTTGTATGAAACAATTAGTTAAGTTTATTTAGAACTGTGGCAACCTTGAAAACATTGCGGTATTTACCTGTTGGAGCAGGCACCAAAATTTAAAAAAGGTCGTTGACCTATTCCTACAGCAGTAACATAAGGCAAAACGATTCGTCTGTAATCTGGTGGACCAAAAATATTCAGCAATCTACTAATTTCGCATATATATAACACTACCGTACCACTTGTTTTATTAAATGCACTTTATTGATGTTTTATTAATTTCATAATTTTTGCAACTTAGCAGTATATTGGAGCAACTGGTTTTTTTCTTTCTTTTATTTTAGTTTATAGTTGTTTTTTTTTTTTTTTGTTTTTTTTTATTTTTTTTTTTTTTTAATTTCACATCACTTTTACTAGGCGTTTTCAACGGCGACCATGCGGACAAAATGAGGTTACTTTTTGGGCGAAGTGACCTTATATAGGCTCTTTTTCCGGAAGTTTTCCCACTCCATGTTTATTCTAGCCATTTAAATTTTTATTTGGTGACAAGTGCCTTGAGCAGCTGTTTGCGCTTGGCCTTGCCAATTTGGCAGATCAACTATCCCAAAGCTCGACACTAGATGGAGCCAGGGTTTAGATAGATTCCCAATGCTAAAATCGATTCAACCAAAAACTCTGGTGCAAACGTAACTGTGCCTACTTTTAGGATAAGACAAAAAAAACGACAAGCGTACTATTACAATTCTTTGGTATGACATAACAAATTGTCAAAATCTAAAAAGAGCAGCTCAGGAAGAGGGAATTTATGAGAATGAACATTTTGAAAAGCCAAGAGAAATTTTAAACAAGAAGGTCCAAAGAACTAATCGTAATAATGCCAACCAAAATATAGGACATTACCCAAGAAGTGATTATTATCAACAAAATCAGAATAAGTATGTTCAGGGTAATAATTTTAGAAGAAACAATAATGCATACAATCAAAATAGTTTCTATCGTCCGAGTACGAATAATGCAAACAATCAGAATAATGCCTATAGACCCAATGCTAATAGAGCACCACAACCAACATATGGAGAGTTTAGGAATGCTTTAAATCAAGGTAGAAGCCAGAACCCCCTTAACTATAATGTTCAAAGGAACCAATCAAATTATTCAGTAGCTAATCAGCCGGTCAAGAGACCGAGAGAAAGTCAGAGCGGCCAGATGAAAATGGATGTAAATTTTCATCAAGTAGCCTCGGAAAACAAAAATGATACCCCAGATACGGATGAATTTATTTTGCCGTTAATAATGAGATAAAAGACAGTAATGAGTTAAGGATAGAACACTTAAACCAGGTAGAAAAAGAAGAAAAACCAAAACACCAGCAGATATATTTATTTATGCGGGAACACCCCAATATAATACGCAAGCTAATGAAATAAAACAGATAGAAAGATTGAATAAATATCGAAATGACTATGAAATAAACTACGGAATTTCGGCCATCACCGTTGATAAAAAATAAAACAACTAACCCATTTAGGAAGACTGGTAAAATCAGAGAAATTAATAAAAAGCATTTCGAAGAAACTAATAGAGGCAGAAAAATAATACATTATAAATCAAAGTTTAAAAAGAAAAATAAATTTAACAAGAGTAAATATGATAATTGCAGGTTATCAGAGGTCGACCAGGGCTCTACGCATGATGATTAGAGCAGTAATTCTTTTCACAATATTGACAGTCACAAGGGGACAAAATATCGATACAAGCCCAATTAAAACGCAAAACGGCTATCTTGTATTTAAAGCAGAGCTCGTCAAAAAGGTCGACCGTTTTGCGTTGTCCAAAAATAACTCTTATTTACTGAGTTTTTGAGCAATGTCTCAGAGAGCAACCGTTCACATTGCTCTTTTAATAAATCGGTCTGCGCTCAACGAATAACCGATATTTTGTTTTACTTTTGCTCTGGTTATTCGCCAACCGTTTGGTCGCGAGAGAAAAAATAAAGGTCTTTTGCGTTTGTATGCGTGTATGTGAGTGAGGCGTCTGTTTGGGCTTGTTAGTAACATATGTTTTTCAAGGCACGGGCAGACTTTAAAGCGTTATAACTTGGAAACTACTAGAGATACTTACACGATTTAAAAACTAGTCTTGTGTACTTTTTTGAGATCTACAATATTTTGATACACACCAAAAGCGAAAAATGGCAAGGGGGTGGGTAAAAATACGAAAAACTGCGTTGTTTTAAATTTGGCGCCATCTACTGCTGAAAATATGAACTTCTGGGTATACCTTCCAATACAAATAAAACTCGAAATTCAATTTTCATAATTTTTTGCCTTGAACGTTTTTTTGTACGACTTATACAATTCGAGATAAATGGGCCGACACAAAAAGTGCAGCATTCTCAACAAAGCAAATTAAAACGTAAAAGACCGTTTGCGCTGACATTTATTTTTTCGGTTGGTCTGCTGATGCTAATGTGCGAGCGCTCAATCAGTTCGCTCTCAATAAGATGTTATTGAAAGAGCGTAACAAGAACTGCTCAACTGTTAACACTCAGCTGAAAACCGAAATAAAGCGAAGCGAAGTGTTATGCTCAGAGAGAGAGCCAACGTGCATGGTTTTTTCGGTTGTGGTTGCGAGTAGACCGCAAAGGAAAAAACGGTCGACCGTTATTTACGAGCTCTGATTTAAAGTCGGATTTGTGGATTTTCCAATAAACTATGAATACTGTCTGTCTGTCCGTTAATTTGACAAAAACGGAGGAAACTTATTCAGGCGTGCTCCGGAATCCGAATCAGAATAATTTATGCGGATTCGTTTTGAATCCGAATGTTTGGTGCTCCCATTTCCACCAATCCGAATTTTTGATGTGCTTTGAAACCGACTGCTTTGTTGCAAGTGGAATTAAAACAAATCGTCAAAATAGTATTAAAAAACCACAAATTTTATATTGAAGTCATTTTTTATATATGCCTTGATATTCTTAGATTCTATTTATGCTAACTTTAATTTGCATATTATCTGCTAACTATTTTTAATAATTTTTTTCCTGACACAACCCAAAAATAGCATATACAAGCCAAACCGAATTTTCGTTTTGTTGGTGCATGTGTGTGTATCAAACATGCAAAAATTTCCCTTGTAACAAAAATAGTTAAATCGTGTTTAAATTTAATAAACATTGTTGCTAAATTAATATTTTTGTGTAATTTTATTTAAAAAAAATAAAATAATAAAGACCTAGCAATATATTAATGAAAATTAAATCTAAACAACATGTACTAATAAAAAGGTGCAAAACTGCGGCAGCCTTGTCAGCTGTTTTGTATCAAACAAAAAACATTTCGCGCCAAGAAATACAATGTAGGTGCATATTTAACCAAAAGAATTTAATGCTTAAAAATATACAAATAAACATTACAATATATAGGACATGATTCTTTCATTTTTTTACGCCTTCTTTTAGCTTTAAAACAAGCCATTGAGGAAATAAATTACATTTTTGCAATGTTTACAAATTCTTAACAAAAGGCACTCAGCTGGTTACACCAGGCCATATGTCAATTTATCGAAAAAAGTGGGGGAAATTTACGCATTTATCGAGAATAAAAAAGGAAATTATCGACAAAAAATTCTGATTCCGGTGCATGGTATAATAAGTAAGGTAGAGTAAGATTGCCGCGTCGTTCTCTTTGCTGGGGCCATATTTTTCATTCTCGTTGCGAATGTCTATGAGGTAGGTTGTATCGGCTGTCGCTGCGCGTGTTTTTTTATTGTATGTTTGTATGTATGTATATAAACGCAAGAGGTGTTGTTGTATGTATTGTGGGTCATAGTATTTCAGTTCAAATAATTAATAATAATTATATTTTCATTGAAAAAATAAAATTTGTTTTCACAAATTCACTGTTTTTCATTTAGTTTCAGCTTATGCACTTGGTTTGTTCAAATTGAAGCATGCATAGATATATAAACGAGTGTCAGTGTGTATGTGTCAGCTTGTGCGTTGCTTCTCTCTCTCTCGCATTTTTTTGCTCTCACAAAATTTATGGCCCCGAGTTCGGCAAACTTACTCTACCTTACTTATTATACCATGATTCCGGTGCACGCAAAACCGAATCCGAATAAAATTGTTCGGATTGAATTTTTCTGATTCCGGAGCACGCCTGATTATACTGTTGTGTTAAAATATTGAACGACAATATTAACAATAACAATAAAAATCGGTTGAAAAAACCCTTTTTTGCACAAAATTCGTTGTGTTTCGTTTGTTTGTGAAGGATATCATACCAAAATTTGGCAATTAATTGTCTTTGAAAGTGCTTAAGCAATATATCGGACTTAATTACAATTAGTGGTACAGGGTATCCCAAAGTCTTCGGCGCCCGACTTTAACGTACGCCATATTTTTACAATGTATTTGTCCGTCTGGGCAGTAGCTTTAATTGAAGGTTATAAGCGGTAGAAACCACCAAATTTCAACATATACATATGTAGTAGTCTATATTATGGCTTACTTTATTTTCGTGTGTTGAAAATATGAGGCTAAACAAAAAAAAACATTTTTTCAAGACTTGTTGAGTGGTGCCTATATTTAATTCCACTGATTAAAATGTTTGAACTTTGCTAATACCACAGCGTCAAAGAAAAGATCAAAGCCTTAACTAACAACAGTAATAATAAATAAACTGATCGCATGCGCATACAATAAACATATTTTTGTCTAAATACATTGAAAAATTCAGGCGTTTCAATTCTGAAGAAAATGTTCATACAAACCAGGGGCGGATCCAGGATTTCGTCTTAGGGGGCACAAATCAACAAAAAAATAAACAAAATTTTTCTGCATTTTAATCAGTGTTGTTCCACTACGCGTCGTTTCTAATTGTCGACAGTGCGACGTCGACAATAGCGTCGTCAATGTCGACAATTGTGTCGTTTATGCGGTTTATTTTTTTAAGTCAGCTAAAGGCCCCTACGCAGACACGAAAAATAAAAAAAATTTCATATAAAAAAAACGCTCACAAACGTTTGGTCACAAACTGTTCTTGCAGGTGGTATGTAGACCAGTGTCGCTTGTTTTTTTGTTTTTTGATGCCAGTAGTAAACCATAAATGGCGCACTCAGCAAAAACAGCTGTTCGGTTTTGGCGCCATAAACAAAACTTATGTGCATCTATTTATTTTGGACGCGAAATTTATGGTTAGTCGACAAAATCGTTGGGAAAGGATGATAGCTATAATAAGAAAATAATTCATTTGTAACATTAATGTGCGTTACAATACGTCTATGCAATTCGTCTACACTCAGTTCTGCGCGTTAAATATGGGGTCACCCAAACACTCCGCCTTTCCCTGTGTATTGCCTCCTGTCGTCGCTTTTTATCCTTATCAAACAATTCAATTGCAATGCATGTCATTATTATTGCATTGTTTACACACAATAGCAAAAGTAATAAACGTTGACGGTAATTCATGTTTTATTTCGCGCCTTTTAAAAATTAGCTGTTTGTAAACAAAAAGCAGCTGATTATCGATAATAATTCCGATAAAATTCACATTTTGCTACTAGAGACACACTTCCTTTCGTGACCGAAATAAGTCTGTCTTTTTGCTAGGTGGCTGTTTTCGTGTCTCCGTAGAGGCCTTTAACGCCTAATAGCCTATTCACACTGGAGCACATCTAACATCTTTTGTCGAAGATGTTACGTATGAATTTGCCGTTCCGAAAATTTCTACATCATTCCAACATCTTGTGGAAATGTTCCTATCTTATTGTGTCCCGATGAGAAATTACTCGATTACTTTTCTGTGCACCTCTAAATTTTGTCATTCGCTGCAAAAATGTAAACAATGTCAACGAAAAAGACTGGCAATTTTCAATTCGAAACAAGGCGCCAAAACCTCATATGTTTATGGAACTTGCACAGAATTTAAAATGTGCGGCAATTTATGGCTAACTAAACCATAAAAGTGTGAGCCAGCAGGCATTCCAGTCGGAGCTTCTAGTTTGATGAGGGAAAAAAGTAGAGACCAATTTTATAGATTTAATTTGTATTTTTATTTATTACATTTTAATAAAAAAAGGCAAATTGTGGCTCATTAAAACATCAGCAAGAAAAACAGCAAAAACATCAAATCAAGCTCGTCTCACATACAAACCCACTTGCCAGATCTTTGATCCGAGTTTGCAGCCACAGTCGACTGCAGCGCAACGACCATCCAGCCCAGCGCCATCCTTTTTAGGGCCGTTTATACAAATGCAATTTAATAATTAATTGTATATTAAATTAGAATAAGATTTGATTAATTATTGTTAGTCCCTTAGGAAAAAGCGGAGATACAATAAATAAATGAAGAAATGGATAAAAAAAAAAAAAAGTTCTATGTATTCTATTCTTCCCGACCAAGTATAAAATATTAATTTTTTTTTAAAGCTATAGCGTCTAGGCCTTAAGTTTATGTAAATGTTGTATTTTAGTATGCATGTAATAATAGGAATTTGTTATTTATTTTATCATTATCATTATTATTTTTATTTATTTTTTTTTGTAAAATAACAAAGAATTGACGGGCTATTATAAATTAAGTTAATATTATGATTATTAAAGTAAGTGAATGAGATTAGCTTTTTCCATGAACTTAATGATTGGTACTATTGTCACGATTGAGAAGTGATAAAATAGTGCAGGGATCAGTGTTTGGAAAGCATTGTGTTCTTAGGTTATTGAATGAGGGGCATGATGTAAGGATGTGAAGAACAGATATTGGTAGGTTAGAGTTGCAGTAGTTACATAGGTTGGATAGGGATTGGTCGAAGAGATGCTTATGGGTTAGATGGGTGTGCCCAAGACGAAGTCTGATGAATTTTAAACAATGTGTGCGTGGAAAAGAAGAGTTGAATTTGCTGTGATCATAGCACTATGGATTGTTTTTATGTGTGTTTACTGTTTTGTAATGATGGTTGGTGAGATTTCAGATATTCGGAGACCCCAAAGTTATCTAAAGTATGATCAGGGTGACTAGAGAAGTCGATATACCCATGTCCGTCCGTCCGTCTGTATGAACGCCTAGATCTCAGAGATGGTAATAGCTAGAGCAACCAAACTTTCAGATTAGATCCGTTATTGTCCTACGGAAGACAAGTTTATTTTATTTTTTTGATATCGGGCTTATATTATATAGCTCCCATAGGGGTGTTTCAGAGGACCTCAAACAAAACTAAAAGTTTTAGATGGATAATTCGTTTGTTTATGAAGATGCCGTGACCAAATTTGGTGTTCCAAAGTTTTTTATAGTTCCCAAACACTGAACAAAATTTCATCAAAATCGGATGACTATATCATATAGCTCCCATAAGACCAATCGGTCAAAAAAACGCTTCTTGCTTTTTCTTTGTGTTTCGTTTGTTTATGAAGATATCGAACCCAAATTTGGCAATCAATTGTCTTTTAGAGTGCTTAAGCAATATATCGGACTTAATTACAACTAGTGGTACAGGGTATCCCAAAGTCGTCCGAGCCCGACTTTAACGTACGCCATCTCTTAGTTAAGGATGTCTCTTAGTGTTGAAGTTCTCTTGGAAGATTAAAGGTAATAGGGAACTATTTTTAGCTGCTTTGTCGACTGTTTCGTTGCCTGTGATACCACAATAGCCAGGTGTCCAGATTATTTTTACCCGTGGAAAATTCTTAAGAAGCAGTTGTCTGATGGTTGTAGCATAAGAAAAGTCGTTTGAAAGATTTTTTATTGATTCTATAGCTGAAAGTGAATCTGAGCATATTGCGTAGTATTTGCGGCTGTTTTTAATTCTGATTATTGCGTGGAAGATGGCTGTTATTTCTGCAGAATATATTGAACTGTATGGTGGAAGGAGTGATTGTTGCATAATTGTATCAGTTTAGGTTATTTCGAAAGATGTTATGTTTTGTGATTTTGAGCCGTCTGTGAAGATAAAGGTATGCGAGTTTTATTTTATCTTAATATTTTGAATGTAGGGGTGGCAATAAGGGAATCACTGGCGTGGACAATTGACTTATTTTATTGTGCGAGGGAAATCTGATATCTTATTTCGAATGGTTGGATATTGTTTCAAAGAGGATATTGTTAATAGGCGTTGATCTGAAGGCGCCTAAAGTGAGTCTAAGCTCCGAGTGGTATATAGTTTTGATTCTGTTTAGCTGAGAGCGTGGGGCATTACCATAAAGGTATAAGCCATAGTCTATTTTGGCCATGATTATAGAGTTTATTATGCGTATAATGGTAAGGGGGTTGCAGTTGTACTTTTTGTTAGAGAGGAATTTGATAATGTTAAGTTTTTTTGAAAGGGAGATTAAAAAGTTCTCGATGTGTCTGTTCCAGGTATACTTTTTGCTGAAGATGATACCTAGAATTCTAAGGCTGTCGACATTGATGATGGGTAATGAGTTTGACGTTAGTTGGAATGAGCATGACGTCTTTTTGCAGAAGTGAATGTGCTTTCATTTTGAAATTGAGAGTTTTGCGCCAGAGTAGTCACACCAGGAAAATATTTTGTTAAATAAAGGATCCAGGGAATCAAGGGTATGGGCTTTATTCATCTTTTGAATTATATGGTAATCGTCTGCGTAGGCGCAGAAGTCAAATTGTTTATGTGCTGAAATTATTCTATTGAGTTTTTTAAATGCTATAAGAAAAAGAATAACCGAGAGTGGAGAACCTTGAGGTACGCCATTAGAGAGTGGAAAAGAGTTTGAGTAAGTGTTGTCGATAAATACTGTTATTTTACGGTTGGTCATAAAATTTTTTACGAAATTAAATATTTTTGGTCCGATCTTCCAACTTTTTAATTCGTCCACAATGGTGTGAAGTCCAATTTTGTCGAATGCTTTTGCGAAGTCAAGGGAAATAACTGATGCGTGGTTTTTGGATGATAGGGCAGATGATATCAAATAGTCAAGGGTAACTAGACAATCAGATATAGATCTGCCTTTTTTAAATCCTATTTGTCGTTTATCGATTAGTTTGTTATTAGATAAAAACCACCATAGACGGTTGGCTACCATCTTGTCGAGTAGTTTTAAACAACAGGATTTGAGGGATATTTGTTTATAGGAGGTGATGGTTGATTTGTCGGAGGAGGGTATTAAGAGGGGGATGATTTTGCTGATTTTGTAATGCTGGGGGATGTGACTGTCGAATATATTGTTGTAAAGGTTGAGTAAGCGATGGGAAACTGTTGTGTCTAGATGGTGAAGCATTGGATATGAGATCCTATCACTGCCAGGGGTATTTCCTTTAAGTTTTTTTAAAGCGGTATGAAATTCAATGATTGAGAAGTTGTTGTGTATCGTCTGGGGGAATATTTGAAAGGGGAGATATATTATGTTTGTGGTGGCGAAAGTTGTGGGAGAAATTATTGTCAGCGGATTCTGATGACCAGTATTTAGCGAACTCGTTTGTCACTAGTTATCTTTCCGTTACGAATGAATTATTGTCATCGCAGCATATGCAGTGAATGGGAATGTAGGGCGTAGTTCCGCAAAAGGATTTAATTTGGGACCAAATTTTGGAGGTGGAAGTGTTGGGGTTAATGTCGGCTGTAAAATTTTTATGTGATTTTGTGAATTGCGTTGGCTCTTTTAAAATTTATAATATTGCCCGTGTTTATGTCATGTCTAAGAATGTACCATAGTTTGTTTTTTGATGCTTTCAAACGTTGCAACTTGTCATTCCACCAAGGAGCAAGGTAAGTCTTATTTGCGTTACTACAGGTTTGCGGTATTGACGTATGAGCACTTTGCATTTTTACTAAATTGGCGGATTCTTTGTTGACATTGGTGCTTACTGGTTTTTCTCGGCTTAATATTTGGGAGGTTTTAGTAAATTGGTTCCAATTTGCATGATTTATTTTAAATTTTGGAGAAAATTTAGGAGAAGATATGTATGAGTTAAAGAGGGAGATTTTA
The DNA here is from genome assembly GCA_949987675.1 of Chymomyza fuscimana. Taxonomy (NCBI): domain Eukaryota; kingdom Metazoa; phylum Arthropoda; class Insecta; order Diptera; family Drosophilidae; genus Chymomyza; species Chymomyza fuscimana. Next base: position 56,601,624 of record OX465089.1, read on the forward strand.
ATTGGAAAATGGTCACTAACGTGCAGACAATTGTCAAAATTCCAGGACTCGTGAAGGCTTATTGCGGGAGAATCTAATGTGAGATCAATATGGGTAAATGTGTGGTGGGTGGTTGGTTCTGATAGAGTATTGAAGATTGTTTAGTAAGATTGTTTAGGGTGACGGGAAGGTTTGGAGGAATATAGGCGGATATTATATACAATTTTATTTTTGATTGGACTGTAATACCAACAGAGTCAAAGTCGTGGGGGAGCAGTGAAGTGTTGTGTTGGAGAGAGTTATGGATTAAAAGGGCAGCACCGCCAGGGGACGATGGGGAGAAATTGGAGAAATAGGGAGTATAATTTAAGGGTGTGGGAAAATTATTAGTGGAGTTGAGGTGGGTTTCTTGGAGTGATATTGTTTTCGGGGCGTAGGTTTTTATCAGAATCATTAACTGATCATAGTTGTTACGAAAACCGAAGAAGAATCTTACTCATTTTAAAGAAATGCGACATTAATACTAATGGAGGAAACTTAGCTTATAATTTGTTAGCAGCTGTCGTTGTCCCTCAGTACTGGAGCGTTATGGTTTTTTTGCGATTGGTTTTTTTACTTTTGATTTTAATGGCTTGGCTAAAGAGTTGGGTTTGTTGGCGTAGAGTCTAATTTTTAAATCATCATTTAGATGTGATGAGGATGCTGAAGAAGAAGCTGATGTGGTAGAGGTTGAGGTGGTATCCATAGGTGTAACAATATCATCGTATTTTGTTAAGTTACGCCTCGGTGGATGTGAAGAGGATGCTGTAGATGGAGCTGATGTGCCGGAGGTTGAGGTGGTATCAATAGGTGTTTCAATATCATCGTATCTTGTTAAGTTACACCTTGGAATTTTGATTAAATTAATGGTATTTTTAATGGATGAGTTTTGGTGGGTGTTTGATGTTGCTTGTTGTGGTTTTTGCTGGGGAACTTCGATGGTGGCTGAGTGTTGAGCAGTTATGGTGGAATATGAGGTTGCTTGGTGGGCGTGACGTTTGTAGTAAATGGTAGTGGCAGTTTTATGATCGACTTTTTGTAGAGTTTTTATGGCAGTTAACTCTTTTTGCTTAATAAAAGCAGGGCAAGACTTGTCCGTAGGGCTGTGACTATTCAAGTTATTTGGATCGTATTTGCAGTTGATGCAGAATTTTGTATTGTTGCACGTTTCGTTTTCCTCAGTGTGTTGCTGGTCGGAGCAGTTTATACATAATTTCGGCGATTTACAGGTAATAGCGGCATGTCCGAACCTTAAGCAATTGTGTCATCTGAGTGGGAGTTGGACATATGGACGTACGTTTACTCTGTCATATCCAATCATAATTGTTTCTGGGATGGTCAGTAAAGCGAACGTTAGAGTAATTGGGCCGGTTTCTTTGAGCGTGTTGTTATCATTTTTTAGTATTTTCAGTACTTCAGTAATTTTTTGATTTTTTAGCTCGTTAAGGATTGTTTCTTCATCAATGTTGCGTAATTCATTACAGAAGATATCACCCTTGGAAAAATTAAGAGTTTTGTGTTCGGTAACTGTGACAGGAAAGTCTCCGAAGGTTGTAAGTTTTTGAAGTTTTTCTGATTGCGCGTGGGTTTTTGTTTTTATTAATAAAGCGCCGGCTCTTGTTTTTTTTTTTTGCACATTTTAACTTCCCCGTTGCAAGTATAATCTATCACTTTTTTAATTAGAAATACGGGTACATTTTGAAATGATCCATTGTCGGATCTGATTATGTTGATAAATTTCGAATCGCAGTTGTTTTTATTAAGTCTACTTATATCAGGTGGCGGCATTGTTAATGCTATGGCCCAAATAGTTAATTTTCTAGAATATTCTAGGTGACAGGGATGTTATATTTAGTCAGGGAAGTCTCCAAAAATTTGCACTGTCACTGCTTTTTTTTCTTCCTGATTTTTTTATTTTATTTTTTGTCAATTTATATTTAAGTTTACTTATTAATACGAGAATGCCACGAGCGTGGACTTGTCCATAGATTTGATAAATTTAATTATAACTGATTATTTTTATGTCACTCTTTTGTATTTTTTGGGAAATTTTATTTTTTTTTAAAGAAACTTATACTTATTTGGAAAGGTAACTGAATTTCTGATTTATCTGATTCTTTATGTTTTGATAAATCTGATGCTTTATGTTTTGATAAATCTGATGCTTTAATTCATGATTTTCATTTTTACAAAAACCTTTATTAAAATCTTTGGTAAATATGACATTCTGTGTCAACTTGCAAAATCTTTTCGGGCTAAGGTCCGGTCTAACGAACTAGTGAGATGGTTCTTTAGGGGCCAAGCTGTAGGCCACCGGACGGGTCGCAGGTTGCGGATAGCGAACGGCCTCTCTCCGGGAGGTTAGCTGCAAATAAGCGAGAATTCTTGCAAATAAGCAGTCCCGGACAGGCAGCGGGTGCACAAATGACCGCTGCACTGACGAGGTGTTTGTGTTGCCGCCTACTAAAACATAGCTTCACACTGTACCCCAAATCCCACAAATCAACCTACCATTCTCCTATCCCCCTACATCTCATACCTGGGCTGGGCTAAGGTGTCAACCGAACCGTGCCGAAAGCCGGCCAGGCTGAAGGCCCAGGTTCATCAAAAATAGTTCAGTCGCGAACGTGTGGGCTCCGGCAAGTGGCGACCGTCGGTTCTATGCAGCCTTACCCGCACATGCGGATCTCTGTGCGGGTGGACTCTACCCTTCTCCGCTATTCGTGGGACAAACTATGAAAAAGACAAATAATACAAACATAAAGAAAATGGACTCCCCCGCATCCGAAGTCGCAAGGCATTGAGGAAAGACTCCTCGATGCCGAACGTCCTGTCACTAGACAGAATGCACAAAACAAAGTACGCGATAACGCGGAAACGTCTAGTGTAAAGCAAGCCCAAGTACGCGCTAATGCGGAAGGGCAACGCAGACAAGTACGGGAATCCCCGGAAAAGATGCGCAACGCGAACGCTATATTGCCCGTGACCACACGGCCAATGCGCCTGCCTCTTCGTGCAGACGGTACGTCGAGTGAAAGACCTAAGAAGAAGCCGAGGTCGCGTAAGGTGATAGACATACCACTTGGTCAACCGGGCGGTCGTGACGATCCCAACAGGAATGGCATGAACGGCTCGGTCACCAAATGGTATCTTAGGTTCATCGCCTAGGGAATTCCCCCTGAGGAGGCCCGTAAAAAGGCCACTGAGCACCGGCGCAGCGCCAGTACGCAGCAAGAACAGGCAGTGAAAAGGCTTAACAGCACACTGACGCCGCCGACGGACACCCCTAAGAGGGCGTGCAATAAGGCGGCTCCTGTAGTTACTCTGAAAAGTAAGGCCATAGGGAATGTCCCTACATACGCGGCCACCAGCCAACGGAAACTTCTGCTACTCCAGCTGCTGATGATGAGGAACGCCCCTCGACGTCAGCGGCCGCAGCTAACAGAGGGCCTCCGCCGTCTGGACAAGCGGTGCGTGAATCCTACGCACACGTGGCACAGGTAGTCAAGATAGCTATCGTGCCCGTAGAATACCCACAGGTGACGCTCACACCTGGGGACCAGACCAGTATAGAGGAGGCCATCATGTTGGAAGTAGCCAACGGATGGAGTACTGCATTGCGCCTAGTAGGCATCCACTTCAAACCGGGTTACCTGGTGGTGGACTGCCTGGGCGAGGAGCCAGCTGAATGGCTCTTCAATGTAGCGCCAAGACTATCTGGCTGGAAGGGAGTAGCCTTAGAGGCTCGTAAAGGGGACGATATTCCCAGCGCACATGCTGTTACCGTCTTCCTTCGACGAAGTGCGGGCAAAACTGAGGAATTCCTCATCCGACTGCTGGAAAACCAGAATGATCTATGTGCAGATCTCTGGAAGGTGATGTCGATGCGTACAAAGGGACAAGGTGTCCTGATGACGATCGGCATAGATGAGACGACGATGAAGACCATCGTCGAGCAGGGTTATCGGCTGTTCTTTCGGTTCGGCACCGTTTCAGTGCATGGACTCCGAAAAAGCCCACCCAATGTTGCTGCAGATGGGAACTCCCACGTAGCCACACAGCCGGTCCCCGGGCAGCCGGAAACACAAGGCCCCATCGAGGCGGTTACCTCGGTAACCCCAAACACCCCTTCGGCACCCACTCCAATGCATATTCCTGCAAATCTTGAGGAATGTGAAATGGATGTGGAGCCGATGTCGTCGCAGGAACTGCAGGAGGAACTCCTCCAGCAGTCAGAGGACGAAGTAGCCGACGTCACCCTGACGGAAGGCGGCGCATCAGGAGATGCGTCAGGTGGTGTGGGAAACCCCACCCACTAATGACTGCCAATCCCTTCAACTGTTGCACCAAACTAGCCCAGGTGAACATCCATCACGCCAAGGCGGCTTCGACCGTCCTGGCCAGGATGTTCACTAAAGACCACCTCGGGCTAGCGCTTGTGCAGGAGCCATGGTGCAACAAGGGAATAAAAGGCCTGCACACCGGTGACTCAAAGGTAATATGGGACCAGAGTCACGCCTCACCTCGAGCCTGTATAGTAGCTAGAAAATATATTAATTATACAATTCTTTCAGAATTCCTGACGCGCGACTGTGTACCCATCGCTGTCCAGGATATTGGAGCGATGAGGACAGTCGTTATCGCTTCAGCTTATCTAGCAGGCGATAACCTAATACCACCCGGGGAGATAACCGGTCTCGTCGAACACTGCCACAGACATGGACTGCCGCTGCTTATAGGATGTGACGCCAACGCTCACCACATTCTTTGGGGCAGCACTAATGTCAACAAACGCGGTGAGTACCTATTAGAGTTTATCTCTTAAGTAGATCTTGAAATATGTAATGTCGGAAACACTCCGACATTCGTAAATAGAATCAGGGAAGAGGTCCTTGACCTAACCCTTGTAAGTCCCTCTCTCAGATCAAGGATTGGGGAATGGCACGTTTCGAATGAACAGTCCATGTCAGATCACAAGATCATAAGGTTTAATATTTCGCTAAATATGAACTTTTGTAAGCCACCTCGCAACCCCAAAAAGACAAACTGGGAAATCTTTAACGCGAGATTGGAACTTGAACTACCCCATCTGGGTGTAACAATACCCAAACACCCATTGGAGTTAGATCAAAGAGTACGTGGGATGAATGAATCCATTACCCATGCCTTTGAAGAAGACTGTCCTATCAGCCGAATACGCCGAGAAAGAGATGCTCCATGGTGGAATATACACCTGGAGGGACTACGTAAGATGAGTCGCTCACTCTTCAATCGTGCAAAACGAACGGGAGACTGGGAGACCTATCGAAATAGTCTAACTCTATACAGTGCGAGTATTAGGAAGGCTAAGCGTCAGAACTACAGGAATTTCTGTGAGTCTGTAGCCAACACAAACGCTGCGGCCAGACTTCATAAAGCCATGGCGAAGTCAGCACCAGAGGGGAATATCTCTCTTAAGAAAAGTGACAACACTTTTACCGTTAACGCGGTAGATAAGTTAAAACTCCTAGTTGAGACACACTTCCCAGGTAGCATACCTGATGTAGTATCAAACAGTGTCCAAGCGTAGAACACCAGAAAGGGAGGACTGGGAATTCGCCAAGTCCATTGTCACAAGTGAACGACTGGAATGGGCCATAACCTCGTTCCAGCCCTTCAAGTGTCCAGGCCCAGATGGAATATCTCCATCACTCCTTCAGAACGGTAGAGAATACCTTATACCACATCTAAGGAGGGTAATGGTCAGCAGCCTGGCACTGGGACATGTTCCCGAGCCATGGAACAGAGCTAAGGTGGTCTTCATTCCCAAGGCTGGGAAGAAGGATATCACCCATCCAAAGTCCTTTAGACCCATTAGCTTAACATCGTTTTTGTTGAAAACGTTAGAAAAGCTAGTGGACAACAACATTAGAAATACGCTTCTGAAGCGGGACCCCCTGCACTTTACACAGCACGCGTATAGAACAGGTCGATCAACAGACACTGCACTCTATCAACTGAGGAATACCCTCAGCAAAGCAGTTGATAATAAGGAAGTCGCAGTATGTGCCTTCCTAGATATTGAGGGTGCTTTTGACAACACATCGCATGATGCTGTTAACAAAGCACTTATAAGAAGGGGCGTTAATGTTACGCCTTCCGAGTGGATTCAATCCCTACTCAAGTCAAGGCTAGTCACAGCAGAATCCGGAGACTCCTCCGTAACTGTTACCACAACTCGTGGCTGTCCACAAGGAGGAGTATTATCTCCACTACTATGGAGCCTCCTTGTTGATGAACTGCTAGATAGGTTATCGAGCAAAGGTATACACTGTCAAGGTTATGCCGACGACATTGTCCTTATCGCAGTAGGCAAATTCGAGAACACTCTATGTGATACAGTACAGAGAGGATTAAATATTACATACGATTGGTGCAAGGAAGTAGGTCTCAACCTAAACCCAGCTAAAACCATAGTAGTACCATTTACTAGAAGGTATAAACTACCGAATATTCGGCAACTCCACCTTAGGGGATGTCCTATTCTGTGGAGCAAGGAAGTTAAGTACCTTGGAGTTATATTTGACAGCAAACTTAGGTTCTGCTCTCATATATAAAACGTGACAAGCAAATGCATTAGAGCTCTGTACACGTGTAGAAGGATAGCCGGCAAATCATGGGGTGCATCACCCAAGATTTTACGCTGGCTATACCTAATGGTCATAAGGCCGATGCTCACTTACGGAGCTATTGCTTGGGGAGCTCGGGTGGAGATTACCTCAGTCCAAAATGACCTTAAGAAGATACAGAGGCTAGCCTGTGTATGTATGACAGGAGCCATGAGAACCTGTCCTACAGCAGCATTGGAAGTCCTTATGGAGTTGACACCACTTCATACTGTTGTAAGGCTTCAAATGAAGGCGACACTGTTAAGAATGTCGGCTGAGGGAATTGGCAAAGGCCACATAATAAGTGCTAGAGACGCTGACGAACTGGGAAAACTGGTCCCCTCAATTCTCTTACCCAGAGATGAGATGATCACAGAGTACCACTTTGAAAGGAACTTTAGTACTATTTTGAGCAACAAAGAGAATTGGACAACGCTAGAGGAGATACATCCTATGAAAAGACACACTATTATGTGGTATACGGACGGGTCCTTGACTAAAGAAGGCACTGGACTGGGAGTCGCGGGACCAAGAACGCGACTGTCAGAAGCACTGGGTAAATACACCAGCATATTTCAGGCAGAGGTATGTGCTATAGGCCGATGTGTAGACATCAACCTAGAAAGAAAATATAAAGACAGAGATATTGCTATACTGTCAGATAGTCAAGCTGCGATTAATGCGGTGGCTGGCTCGAAGATTAATTCGAAGTTGGTCTGGGATACCAGGACCAAATTGAACCGTCTAGGACAATGGAACAGAGTCTCCCTTAGATGGATCCCGGGCCAAAAAAACATCCCCGGGAATGAAGCAGCTGACGAACTGGCGAGAAATGGTGCTGCGAAACCACTAATAGGGCCTGAACCTTACTGTGGCATTGGCAGACACACTACCAAGCAGCTGCTAAGAGATAAAGAAAGGTCCTGTCGATAAACTGACTGGGCTGGCACAGACGGCTTACGGCAGGCCAAGCAACTTCTTGGCTCCTACAACTTAATTAGGTTCAAGAAAGTGTCCCAATTGGGCAAGAATTCCCTTAGGATACTGACGGGGCTACTAACGGGACATTGCAGACTCAGGAAACACCTGTGTACTATTGGCATCTTGAATTCAAGCACATGCAGGTTTTGTGAAACCGAGGAGGAAACCTCCCAGCACATACTTGCAGAGTGTGATGCCCTAGCCAGAAGAAGGAAGTCCCTTCTTGGTGAGCATAGAATATTGATGCATGATATTACCCGACTAGAACCATCTCAGATAATCAAGTTTGTCACGGAAATTGGGCTAGTTGAGGAGCTCTAGGGCTTGAAGGGAGCACAATAGATCCTAAGGGTCGCAGTGCAGCTTTTCCCTATTATATTATTATTATTATTAAGGAGTTGCCCGAAACTGTGCACTTAATTCGTCGCACTTCATAATGATAACTTAGTCAAATTAAAAATATGGCGTACGTTAAAGTAGGGCGCGGACGACTTTGGAATACCCTGTACCACCAGATTGCAATCAAATCCGATATTTCGCTTAAGAACTCCCAAAGATATTTATTTGCCAAATTCGATTACAATATTTTTATAAACATACAAAAAAAAGACAAAACACCCCAATGGCATATCAAAAAAAAAAAAAATAAACTTGTCTCCTATGGAATACTAAGGGATCCAATCTGAAAGTTAAGTTGCTCTAGCTCTTACCATCTCTGAGGTCTAGGCGAAAATACGGACGGACGGACAGACAGGCAGACGGACATGGGTATATCGACTTCTCTAGTCCCCATGATCATTTAGGTTACTTTGGGGGTCTACGACGTCGCCTTTTGTATGTAATAAAGTGCAAATAGCTCAGAAATTGCAAAACCTTTTAAAAAAGTAACAGTTTCTTTGAATAAAATTGGTTGTATTGGTGAATTTTATCAAGTCTCGAGGAAAGTTAGTAGGGATTAAAAAACGTAGAGAAATTGTAGAGAATTCGATTTTTGTGGCACCTTTGATAGACTCGTTTACTTAGATATTACACACACAAACAAAATTTAAATTAGCCCTTGGGTAAAAAGTATTAAAATGAGCACACAAATTTTTGTTTTTGTTGGGAAAATTATATAAAAACTGATTAACAGCATATTTTTACTGAGAATTAATTAACTAATTAAAATATTGTTTTAGGTGGTTATCAACAATAAATGTGAATGAATCAGCCGTCAGCATAAGTCATACAGTAACAAATTTTGAATTTCTATACGAGCCATTTTATATAGCTAAAGATGATGCACCGGCCCATGATGAAAGATTTACAGGATATGGATTCACCAGAAACTCCCAGGTAAATCACCATTATTAGTAAAAGTACATTATCTGAGGTGACACAGAAATTTCTAGAGATTTTGGGTACGGTTTGAAACCAAATCTCTAATAAAAAACCGTAGGTGCCACAGAAGTCTCAGATTTCATTTTTCGGACAATTGCTTCCGAATTTGTCTACGCTTTTGCGAGAATGACAGATAATATTTGCTAATGTTCAAAAATAATTTTAGTACATTAAGGTACTTATATAATTATATGACTTTTATGAGTGATTTAAGAAAGTTAATTTATTATCGGAACTTGTAGCATATTTTGCAACTTTTCGCTTCCAATTTCTGATAAATAAGTTTGAATATTTATCACTAGCCATCCGTTGCCATTAGCTGTCAGTAGCTTTGTGAATGGAAAAATGCATTTGTTTACATTTAATTTTTTTTTTTTTAGTTTTAAAAATGTTGCTGAGATAGCTCAGAAATTGAATACCCTTTATAAATAAGTTACAGTTTCTTTGAATAAAATTGGTTTTATGAAATCTCGAGCTTTAGTAGAGATTTTAAAACCGTCTCAAAGGTGTGTCTGTGGAACCGAGAATTGGAATTGTAGAGAAATTGTTTTCTGTGGCAGCTCTGTAAATATTGTATTTGAATTTTCAGATCAGGCCAAATAGTCAGTCATCTCAAAAAAAGGCAAAAGAGTAAAACATACAGTGCTTTCGACGATTCGTTTTAATTCCACTTGCAACAAATCAGTCGGTTTCAAAGCACATCCAAAATTCGGACTGGTGGAAACGGGAGCACCAAACATTCGGATTCAAAACGAATCCGCATAAATTATTCTGATTCGGATTCCGGAGCACGCCTGATTGAAGTCATTTTTATATATGCTTTTATATTCTTAGATTCTATTTATGCTAACTTTAATTTGCATATTTGCTGCTACCTATTTTTAATAATTTTTTTCCTGACACAACCCAAAAATAGCATATACAAGCCAAACCGAATTTTCGTTTTGTTGGTGCATGTGTGTGTATCAAACATGCAAAAATTTCCCTTGTAACAAAACTAGTTAAATCGTGTTTAAATTTAATAAACATTGTTGCTAAATTAATATTTTTGTGTAATTTTATTTAAAAAAAAATGAAATAATAAAGAACTAGCAATATATTAATGAAAATTAAATCTAAACAACATGTACTAATAAAAAGGTGCAAAACTGCGGCAGCCTTGTCAGCTGTTTTGTATCAAACAAAAAACATTTCGCGCCAAGAAACACAATGTAGGTGCATATTTAATCAAAAGAATTTAATGCTAAAAAATATACAAATAAACATTACAATATATAGGACATGATCCTTTCATTTTTTTACGCCTTCTTTTAGCTTTAAAACAAGCCATTGAGAAAATAAATTACATTTTTGCAATGTTTACAAATTCTTAACAAAAAGCAGTCAGCTGGTTACACCACACCATATGTCAATTTATCGAAAAAAGTGAGGGAAATTTACGCATTTATCGAGAATAAAAAAGGAAATTATCGACAAAAAATTCTGATTCCGGAGCACGCAAAACCGAATCCGAATAAAATTGTTCGGATTGAATTTTTTTGATTCCGGAGCACGCCTGATTATAACCTTCTGGATAAAGCTAACCAATTTAAGGAAGTAATCCAAATAAAATATTTGGTTGATAAATAGACAAGAGAAATAAACGGTCTAAAAATAGTAAAAAGAAACAAGAGAGGTTTGATAAATATAGTGGGAGCAGCCTACAAGTACTTATTTGGAACATTTGATCAGGATGACAAGGAAGAACTAGAGGAAAAGATAAATAAAATGGCAGCAAACAGTGTCCAGACAAATGACCTGAATATGGTCATAGACGTAATAAATAAGGGACTAGAGATAATCAATAAGTTAAATGAAGAAAAGGAAATGGGAAAACAGTTGGATATTTTGATGTTTAATTTGCAGCACTTTATGTAATATATTGAAGACGCAGAAATGGGAATGCAATTAACAAGACTAGGACTTTTTAACCCAAAATTGCTGAAGCAGGATTATCTAAAACATATGTGTCTACATCACGTTTTCATAACGCGCTTTTATATCTTCCCCAACAACCCCTGACGTCTTCCCTGCTAAAGAAACTCTATCGTCATCTAGACCTGCATTGCTTTCCAAAAGCGTATCTTTTGCAAGTGCTTTAAAATCTGGCTTAGAAGACCACACCTTTACAACATCTCATCAAAAAGGGCACGCTGAGCCGAACGTGATGGACTTAATGTCATTTATGCGCACAACTTTGCATGACCTCATGCAAAACCAAAATACTTTGATGCAATTGCTGGTATCACAACAATCAAAATAAGCAATGGCTTCCCTCCGAATATGTCTGTGGAACGCAAATGGCGTTTCACTGCATAAACTTGACGCAATGCTTCTTGCTGAGACACATCTCACTAACAAATACAATTTTAAAATACAAGGCTACTTGTTCTACGGTACGAACAACCCAGACGCTAAAGCAGATGGGGGAAATGGCATCCTAACAAGAAGTCGTATAAAGCACCACTTTTTTAAAAGCTTTGCGACAAACTATTTGCAAGCGACATCTATAAACGTAAAATCTGGCAACGACAATATTATTCTTGCCGCTGTATCCTGTCCGCCACGTTTTTCAATCTCTGAGGGTCAATTCATGGACTTCTTCAACTCACTGGGCCAACATTTTATAGCAGCTGGAGACTACAACGCCAAACACACACTTTGGAGATCTCGTCTGGTGACTCCAAAAGGAAAACAATTGTATAACGCAATCATAAAAACTAGTAACAAACTCGATTTTATCTCTCCGGGTAGTCCTACATACTGGCAAACAGACCCTAGAAAAATTCCAGAATTGATAGACTTTGCAGTCTCCAAGAATATTCCACGTTCCCTGATAAACGCCGAGGCACTGACGGACTTATCATCTGATCATTCGCCAGTGCTCCTTAATCTTATCCGGTGCCCAGAAGTCGTAGAGCAACCTCATAAACTAACAACTCACAAAACTAACTGGATTAAGTACAAAAAATACATAAGTGCACATGTAGAGCTGAGCCCAAGACTCAACGCCAAGGCAGACATCGACTGCGCTGCAGATGCACTCGAGGCTGTTCTTGTTGCAGCAGCACATATCTCAACGCCACAAGAGGCATCTGCATCACGCAGGCAAAACAAAAAGAACATGCAAATAGAGCAACTGGTTTTGGAAAAGCGCCGTCTGCGACGAGAATGGCAATCGTGCTGATCGCCATCTGCTAAGCAATGACTAAAAGAAGCCTCACGTAGACTCACTAGGGCCCTAAAGAGAGAAAAAGAACACGACCAGCGCCACTATATAGAACAGTTGTCACCAAAAAGTTCCAAGTACCCGCTGTGGAGGGGTCATCCTAGTTTAAAAACACCGGCCGTAACAGTTGTGCCAATAAGGGATTCTTTAGGGAACTGGGCATTTGCTACCCACCTTCAAAACGTGTTCCAAACAAATCCGGCAACAAATACGTTTATGCAAGCGTCACCATTAGTTAGCAGCGAAACTCACAATGAGCCAATTGTGTTCCGGCCAAACGAGATCGTCAACATCATTTCAGAACTCAAACCAAAAAAGGCACCAGGTTGGGATCTAGTACCCCCAAAAATGATTATTGAGCTTCCGTACTGTGCTGTTTGTAACATCTGTCACATCTTCAACGCGATGAAAAGAATTGGTTAATTGCCAGAGAAATGGAAAAAGTCGATTATTACAATGATACCAAAACCTGGAAAAGACCATACTGTTCCTTCTTCTTATAGGCCTATAAGCCTATTATCTTGTCTATCAAAGCTTTTCGAAAAATGTGTCTTGACGCACATCATCCCTCACTTTAGAACACGCAACATAATTCCGGCTCATCAATTCGGATTTCGTGAGAAACATGGAGCCATTGAACAAGTCAACCGCATAACAAAAGAACGAAGAGAATACTGCAGCGCAATATTTCTGGACGTGTCTCAAGCATTCGACCGAGTTTGGTAAGATGGCCTGATGTATAAAATCAAAACTATGCTTCCTAATAACACTCACAAGCTACTTGCATCATGTCTTTACAAAAGAGTATTTGCAGTGAGACGCAATACTGCCACGTCGGACGACCACATCATTGAAGCTGGAGTTCCCAAAGGCAGCGTACTTGGACCAAGTGTTCAATCCTTGCAACAACGCAATTAGCTCTTCATCTGTTGGTTTTAAAGAAGTGGCTATCAGGCTGGTGAATTCAAATCAATGAAAATAAATGCAAGCATGTTACGTTTACTTTGAACAGGCAAGATTGTCCTCCACTTACAATGAAAAATACGCTAATACCGCAAGCAAACGAGGTAATGTATCTCGTATTTCCTCGATAGACGTCTTACTTGGAGAAGGCACATTGAGGCTAAGAGAACGCAACTAAAGCTAAAGGCCAACAGCCTTCATTAAGCTTATAAACGCACGTTCTTCCCTTAGTTTGGACTACAAAGTCCTACTCTATAATTCCGTTCTGAAACCCATCTGGACTTATGGGTCCCAGCTATGGGGGAACGCGAGCAGCAGCAACATTGACATTATACAGCTAGCTCAATCAAAGATTCAAAGAACCATCACTGGGGCACCGTGATACGTTCGAAATGAAAATATTCATAGAGACCTGAACATCAAACCTGTTAAAGATGAGAAGTGCAACAAATGGCAAAATGTTACATGATATTATCCTCGCCCCCTAATCATCTCGCAAGAGAATTAACTCGGCTATGCAGCCGATCTCGTCTTAGACGCAATGACCTTCCAACCCAGCTATAGTTACTTAGGGTTATACAATTTAAAATACAGTCTAAAAGCTGTTGGTTAAGTTTAGCTATTAAGATTTGCAAACTTATTGTTAGTCTTCGACATCGGAAGTAGATTCAATAAATAATGCACAAGTAAATAAAAAAAAAAAATATCAGCCTTGTCTATCTTAACATGCAAGATTAAGGAATTCCCATATGGCCTTTGACTGTTTGGTCCATATGCCATCCAACCCAACTTTGTTTTTACGGCTATTGGCTGTGAAGGTCCATTTTCAATAATCGTCTGTGATAAGCCCAAATGCAAATTATCAAGCCCTATCAACACAAGTGGCTTAGCATCTGCATAGTCTTTTATTGGCAAGTGACCAAAACGCTCAAACTGAGCTTTACAAAACGACTGTGTTGTCAAATTTAGACCCTTAATTGTTTGTGCTCCCTTCATATCATAATGGAATCAATCAATACCAGCAATTTCGAATCTTACACTTTTTGAGTTCTCTGTAACCTTTCTGTCACCATACCATTGTAAAGTGATTGGCTGATCTTTACCCTTTAGACCCAAAATGTCCGCAATTTCACTCTCGATCAGAGTCACTACCTACATCAAACATAGCAAAGGTTTCAATGGTTCCATCAGGACCGAACAATTTAACTGGGATAACTTTAAACAAATATCTGCTTGTGCTTATACCGTCTGAATTGCAATTAAGCAAGTGGTGCGTATTGGCTGGAACACCCACTGTTTCTATAAACTCCTGGCCGACTTGGTCATTGGGAAGGCAATAATGCAGACTCACATGATGTGCCCGTTTACATCCAGCAACTGTGCACATCTGTTTGGTTCGACAATCTTTGCCCCGATGGCCTTTGTTAAGACAAAAAAAACAAAGTCGATTTAGTTTCGCAATATCCCATCTGGGATTGGCGTCAGTATCTTCGTTCCACACTTTACATCCCTTCTTTCGGCACAGAACGCAACTTACATCAGCAGTTGATGTTTTTTATTTCTCTGCGTTGGCGGTTTTACGGACGCTTCGATTACTGATGGTAGACGGCCTATTACACGTGCAGTTGCACTTAACCATGTTGAAAAATCAGCAATTGATACATCAGACTTCCTAGAACTTGGTCGCTGTAGCCAGTCTATCTGTAAATTAATTGGCAATTTAGTCATAAGTTCCTCCAATAAAATAGGATTAGACGAATGCCTTTCGCATTTGGAAGCAATCAAAAAATTTACCACTCCACGTACACTCGTGGCAAAATGCAGTGCTTGTTCAAGTTTGTTATACGTGATTTTTTGAAACTCTTTTGTCTTGGTAAGCTGTGAATGTATAATCAAATCTGGTCGTCCAAGGCGGAATTCCAACTCTTCAATGACGTGTGGAACATTATCTGGATAAATCAACATTGAGGCCACCGCTTGTTAGGCATTTTCGCAATCGCATCCAATTTTTTCTGTGGTCATAATTGAAGTGCTCTGTAGAGTCATCAAAACTACACTTAATAATGGCCACTCCTCCGTAGCTCCAGAAAACACCGGCAAATCTTGCAAAGATGCATTAGCCACAATCATTGCACCGTCCCATGGTAATTGATCGCAAGTTGACATTAACATTTTTCCAGCAAAACTATTAATACTTTCTTGGTTTTCCTGTATTCCTGTATGTGCTTTGCATATATCTTTTAATACTTCGCCCTTTAAATCAGCCACCACAGTTGCTATATCTTGACTCATAGGGGGATTTGTCTGGACAATAGTTTGATCTATTTCCTCGACTTCGCTGTCTGAATTCATTTTCTTGCTTCTCAAATAATAATTACTCAAATATTATATTCGCAAAATTCTTCTCAGGTAAGGTGTACGACAAAACTGATTTCGTTTTTTTATACGCAGCAGCAATGCAAACTCAGTTACTTGCAAACCCACACACACAAATACAAATGCATACAACGGCAGTGTGTATACATAAGAACGACGCACGGCAATGGCGAAGCTGTATCCCAAACTATTTATGTGTGTGTATCAAATTCACAAGCGACGCGTCTATACATACGCACACGTAACGGTAAAAAAGCGAAACGACGCTAACGCGTTGGCGACAGTCTGGTAGGCAAATTTTAGGCAATGTTTCATTTTATTCAATTATTACTATATATTCCACCTGGCTGGTGATATATAATAATTACACAGTCTTCACTTTGGGCAATTAGCGTCACAATCAAATCATTGAGCAGATCGTATTTAAAAATGATAACGCGTCACGATTCAAATAAGTTGCACTGGCTACTCAACATATACAAAATTTAAAGATGTTAGGTTTCGGCTTCAAACGGCAAAATAAAACGACTTCATTTGAACTTAAAACTTATTTAATTATCTTCATATAGCAGTGGTCGGCACGGCCCAATCCCATGGGATTGGAGTTCACACGTACTGTGTTGTACACAAAACACATGCATGTGTGCGTGATTTTTGTACTGAACTACTCTCAGCTAATTCTCTGGCGTTGCCATGCTCTTGTTGCAAAGCAACAGACACGAAGTTGCTTGTGCATGACTTCGGCTCTTGCTTAGAGAGCGTGCTTGCTCTCTCAACGCTAAAGCGCTCTAGCATTAGTTTGCCGCATGATGGAATAATAAGGTGATGTCGTGCAAACGCTCACTCTCTCGTTTAGAGCCCTTATCGTCAGTGCAAAACTTGCTATGAACGAGTGAGGTTTGTTGCGTACGAAATTTTTAGCAGTGTTTTGTTTTTTAAACACGAAACTCGCAATACAAAAGCAAAACATTATCGGCAATAGTAAACTTGTTAAAATTAAACTATGTAAAATGATTTATTATATTTATTAACTATAAAACATATCTGAATAGTTCTTTGTTATTTATTTACAAACATCAACAAAATTTATATCTATCTCTTTCACATTCACGAAGCAATGGTAAGAGAGCTTTCCTAACAGAAAAGCTTTCGACCTCTCATTCGCACTCGCACGCTACATACAATAAGACAGACAGACAGACAGACAGACAGACAGACAGACAGACAGACAGACAGACAGACAGACAGACAGACAGACAGACAGACAGACAGACAGACAGACAGACAGACAGACAGACAGACAGACAGACAGACAGACAGACAGACAGACAGACAGACAGACAGACAGACAGACAGACAGACAGACAGACAGACAGACAGACAGACAGACAGACAGACAGACAGACAGACAGACAGACAGACAGACAGACAGACAGACAGACAGACAGACAGACAGACAGACAGACAGACAGACAGACAGACAGACAGACAGACAGACAGACAGACAGACAGACAGACAGACAGACAGACAGACAGACAGACAGACAGACAGACAGACAGACAGACAGACAGACAGACAGACAGACAGACAGACAGACAGACAGACAGACAGACAGACAGACAGACAGACAGACAGACAGACAGACAGACAGACAGACAGACAGACAGACAGACAGACAGACAGACAGACAGACAGACAGACAGACAGACAGACAGACAGACAGACAGACAGACAGACAGACAGACAGACAGACAGACAGACAGACAGACAGACAGACAGACAGACAGACAGACAGACAGACAGACAGACAGACAGACAGACAGACAGACAGACAGACAGACAGACAGACAGACAGACAGACAGACAGACAGACAGACAGACAGACAGACAGACAGACAGACAGACAGACAGACAGACAGACAGACAGACAGACAGACAGACAGACAGACAGACAGACAGACAGACAGACAGACAGACAGACAGACAGACAGACAGACAGACAGACAGACAGACAGACAGACAGACAGACAGACAGACAGACAGACAGACAGACAGACAGACAGACAGACAGACAGACAGACAGACAGACAGACAGACAGACAGACAGACAGACAGACAGACAGACAGACAGACAGACAGACAGACAGACAGACAGACAGACAGACAGACAGACAGACAGACAGACAGACAGACAGACAGACAGACAGACAGACAGACAGACAGACAGACAGACAGACAGACAGACAGACAGACAGACAGACAGACAGACAGACAGACAGACAGACAGACAGACAGACAGACAGACAGACAGACAGACAGACAGACAGACAGACAGACAGACAGACAGACAGACAGACAGACAGACAGACAGACAGACAGACAGACAGACAGACAGACAGACAGACAGACATTGCGGCTTATGTTTGTTTTGCTAAAAAACTTACATTGTAACTAAGCATAATTCAAAATAGCGCTTATGTTATGTTAAGAAGCTCTTCTCTATTGTAACTAAAGCCCTGCTGAGCTTTATGTTAGCGCAGCAGCCTAGCGCCTGCATATGTAATTATCTACACACTTCTGTAACTACGATCGCCGTGGAATAAACGTATTAAGCAAAAGCGCATCGTGTGTTTTTCAATTATATATTCTAGCTTTATTTCGCGCAAAAGGTGGGCAATTCGTGTCTCTCCTCAAAACAAATGTGCTGCAACTTATTTTGATAGCAACAGCAATGGCGCGTAGGCAAAATAGGTGTACAAATTTTACTAAAGAGCAGAAAATTGCTTTAATAAAAGAAGAGGAGGACCACCCAATTATTTGGGAACTCCCTAATAAATACAATTTTCACGGGAGCTCCAATAAAATGGCTTGGGATGAAATTGCCAAAACTTTGAACAGAGATGGTGAGCAAATATAATATAAATTTAGACATTACATTTTAAAAGAGTTTCTTGTTTTTTTAGCCAATAAGTGCAAGGTAGCGTGGTTTTCCCTACGTGACAGCCACCGGTACTTCATGAAATCGCTGGTGGCCAAACGGGCCAAAAGCGGCAGCGCAGGCGGCAGCGAAGGCGGCAGCGCCGTTAGTCAGCCATTAATTGGCGGGCAATGGGAGTTTGCGGGACATATAATAATAATGACGTTATTTGCGAAATAAATACTAAGCAATGTTTTCACTTGGCGTTTATTTTTTTCATTTTTATTATTTTATGCACTTTATGCCCTTGTAAACAGGATGAACAAACAGCTGATTTTTATATTGGGTATTCGATAAAGTTCGGTTACAAATTTTCGATTGGTGGCTCTTAAATGTAATATCTCTGGTAATATTCATTGCATCTGACAATGCTATAGATTGTTTGCAAGGTAACATTTTATGCTTCAGGAGACATTATTAAAATCGCATTGTTCTGTGAAAAGTTATCTGCGTTCAAAAATGAGTGAAAATTGTGAACATTTTTTGATTTTCTTTTATAGAAATGCTAAGAATGCGTCGCAGGCTGTTGAAAAAATTTGTGAAGTTTACTGGGACGATGATGTAACTAAAAAAACAGCATCGAATTGGTTTGCTCGCTTTCGATCTGATAATTTTGATGTTAAAGATGCACCTCGCTCTGGTCGACCAATCAAAGTCGATGAAATCATGGAAAAAATTGAGCAAGACCGGCACATAAGCAGCGTGGACGTTGCCAGGGAACTAGGTATTCATCACCAAACAGTTATCAACCATTTGAAGAAAGGTGGATACTCAAAGAAGCTTGATTTTTAATAACCCGAATGTCCATTTGCGAATCACTACTAAAACGGAACGAAATTGAACCATTTCTGAAGCGAATGATTATGATGAGCTTCTACAACCTGGTCAAACGATTCATTCTGTTCTCTAGTGTCAAAAATTAACGACATTGAAGCAAGCAATTCTGTTCATGCCAATCGGCATGTGTAGGCATAGCTACGTTCCGTGCTAAGCTTAGCCAAAGAGCTTAAAGTGCAGCGTGGTGAAAAGCTACACCGGCGGAGCTTTCGGCCGCGCTCAAGTGAAGCGCAGCTTGCACTGAGTGGATTAGTTTAGTATTCTCAAACCACTTAATGTAAGCACACCCATGCACGCGCATTTTTCGCTTTGATTCTTACACAAATACATATACACATATAATACACTGTCATACCACAAGACATTCAACAATAAAACTCATATACAACAGACACCATCTCGAAGACTAAACATTTTGGAAAAACACCTACATACACCCAATCAGGAAGCCACCCCCTTTACAAATTCAATTAATACGGCTAGAATTGATCAACTGAAAAGGTGTTGTGTTCCATCATGACAACGAAAAACAACACACATCTTTGATGACCCGGCAGAAACTGAGAGAGCTTGGTTGGGTTGCACCTTTACATTTTCATTTGTTTCGATCTCTGCATGGTGTAAATTTAAATTCCGTGGACGCCTGCAAAACACACTAGGATCAGTTTTTTGCTCAGAATATCCACAAGATCTATACATATGGAATAAAGGCTTAAGCCCAAGAATGGCTAAAGGTTATCGATCAAAACGGCCCATATTTGGTTTAATAAAGCTTGTCTCAAATATAAGAAAAATGTGTTTAATTTTTGGTCATATTTGTAACCGAACTTATTCTAATACCCATTTATTTACTTTTTGGCGCCATCTATTTTGTGTAGCGCCATCTACATGTCAATTGCACAGAATGTTTGGTCACAAACTCTACAAATACAATTTTTTTTTGCGCACAAAATAAGTAGCACTTTTTTTCTTTCACGCGGTTTTACACTGCTGCGTACTAGCCTTTAAGAAAGTTAATTTCACTTGAGGGTAGCCCATTTTTAACTGGTGATGTTTCAGCGCTGATTGAGTCCGATGTATTTTCAGCCATTATTGAATGTTGTTTAATTCAATGCTCACTGCACAAAATAATAGTAGTAGCAAAGCTGTTATTAAAGTGAGGTTATGCTCAGAGTAATATATTTTTCAGACACTGACGAAATAGTTGCACAGTTGCGTAAAAGGTCAAAGACCGCGAAGTCCGTTAGATTTGGCGCGTTTATTTTATGCTTGCATGTATGTATGGTAATGTACATAACATGCAAAACTGTAAAAAATAATACTCCCAATTAATTAATGGTTTCAACATAAATTTATAAAACCCTTCTTTAATAATCAAAAAAAGATTGATATTTGAATTTTAAAAAACATTTTTAATAAATTTTCATAATCCATTCCACATCTTCAAAAAATCCCTTCCGTTCCGCTAAAATGTGCTCAGTGTGAATAGCCTATTAGACGTTGTCAGTGCGAACACCTTTTTCACATCTTCAAAAAATCCCATGCGTTCCGCTAAGATGAGCTCAGTGTGAATTGGCTATAATTCTCTCGTGAACAAATTTTGATAACTCAACAATTCAACAGCTTTATTTTACAACACTAATAACTACACATCACAAACTTTTGGAAACCTTAAGAAAAACAAATTCTGCGTTTTAAACTTATTTATTTTCAATGGTAAGGACTTTTACATGTTTAAAATATACAGTATAAATCCATGTATGTAAATTGTTATTCTTTCAGGAAAAGTGCTTCGCATTTAGTAAGACCTCTGTTAGGGTTTTTCTGATTTTGTTATTATTAAATATGTATTGGATTATTAAAGTTTGTATGCAGCAACAGCCGGACTATTTGTCTCGAAAATCCGTATGCAATAAACAAAATAACAATGTATCAACAATGAAGACTTATAAAACGTAGCATCTACCCAATTTTCGGAACCAACTGACTGCACCTTTAGAAACAGTATTGAACAAAACAACAAGTTTGACTTTCGCTGATGTTGATTTCAGTTACGGTCGTTGGGATAATCAGCTTTTATATAAAATCAAGGATTTTGCTATTGTTGGAGACCAGTATCCAGACTCATCAGCAAGAAGTTTTGTTTGTCTCGCAACACAAAGCTCAGTTGAAAGGCTATATTCCTTACCACAAGTTGCGGCCAACTGGAATGGCCCGATATCTATCGCATTGTTCTCTGCTGGCAACGAGGAATACATAGCGTTACAGTACTACGTTACGTATTTACGTCTTTGCTTTCCGAATATACGAGTTAATGCCGCCTTTCATATAATAATTCCACGGGAATACGAAAACTTACCTATAATATCCGAGACGGCCATTACGTTTTTAGCAAGAAGTAAATTTAGTTGCCAGTTTCCTGAAAAAACTTTGAGAGTATTACTAAAATTTCGGACCTCCAAAACATTGCAATGGCGAATTAAAAATGTATACCCTCAAAATCATATGCGCAATCTAGCGCGTAAGGGATGTCAATCGAAATTTGTTTTTCTTACAGACATCGTACCACTACTTAACAACTTTTTTAAAAATGTTCAATGTGCTGGCAGTTGCGCCTATGTGATACCAACATTTGAAATTGACATTCGCGCTCACTTTCCTCAGTCCAAAGACAATCTTATTAGATTAATTAAAAAAGGATTGGCTAGACCATTTCATGAAAAAGTGTTTATATACAACCAATATGCTACAAACTTCACAAAGTAAGTAACCTTGTTTGTATTGTATCGTTTTTTAGAGCAGTGTGCTTGCCTAGTCCATTTTCAATTTTTTTTGCTAATTTATCTCGCAACTCCCCGACTAGCTTCTTTATTTATTTCAGGATATCCCGACTAGTAGCCTTTGTACTTTCATTAATTTCGAATTTCATTAAAGTGAGAATGCCACATTCATGCCTGCATGAACTCCAATGCGCTTCTGATAGTTTGAAACAAACTCTTTTTCATACATGCAGGCAGACCACCACTACCCACCTTACAACCCATCACCAATGTAATGCTTCATTTCGTTTTTTGCACAGAATGTCCTAGGTCCTGGGGACCAGCGACACCACATCGTTTACCTCATGGGTAGTCCAAATGGTTACCCATGTGGTGGGTAGTCCAAATGGGTACCCATATGGTGGGACCTGGTGGAAATGGGGATCCATAGGGTGCCTGGTCAATTTTGTACCCACTCGGTTAATGTAATGAAAACATAAAATCATTTTTGAAAATATTGATTTGATTTAATGATTTTAAACATTAAAAAAAACATTAATTAAAATGAATTTAGAATTTTACAAAAAAATTTAAATTACACTAGTAGTCGACGATGAAAAATCTCCAAAGATGAGACTTATATTTTATGTTAGGGTAATGTTTCAGCGTTAAAAAACCGTTTTTTTTATCCTCCCATAGCTTGTTTTTTTTTATGGCTATTTTAGTGAAAAATGTCATTTTTCAAAATACTACTGTTGCACATATGAGATCATAAAAACTGTATTAATTCGAATTTTTTCATTATTATTTTTTTTCAAAAGTAGAGAGTATTACCTTTCCAAAATGCTCCAAATCATAAAAATTGAAAACCTTAAGAAAAAAATACAGCCGAAAGTGTGTGCCCGAAACCCCAAAAAACACAACATTTTGGTAACTTTTTGTACAAATATCGCTATTTCTTTCAGAAAAACTCTTAGACGCTTAAAAAGTTAGCTTTTTAATGTTATTGGTCATGATATGTAGATGCGATTTCTATATAATTTTGTCTTTTTATGTCAAAAAATTACTGACTTGTTGAATTTTTATAAAAACGAAAAAATATAATTTTTTTCGAAATATTTTTTTTTTTTTTATTTTCAACTGCTTTTAACCTTTAAAGTGATTCACTTTTCTATATTTTTATTTGTTATAGAAATGAGTAGGAGTCACGAGTTCCCTAATTAAAAGTCAAGAAAGGAATATTTGTTGGTCCTCAAATTCGCGAAACAATGAAAAGCAACGAATTAAGAAAAACTTTGGCACCTGATCAAATGCAAGCGAGGAACTCTTTTTCAGGAAGAGGTAGAGAAATTTCTTGGGAATCAAATAAGCCCAAATTCTAAACTTATTGTTGATGAAATGCTTCATTGGTATGAAAAAATTGGCTCAACATTAAGTCTGAAAATGCATTTTTTGAAATCGCTTTTTCAACATTTTCCAGAAAATTTGAGTGCGAAGAGCGACCAACACATTAAAAATATGGAAGATCGATTCAGTGGTCGTTTCACGGAAAAAATGTTGGGTGAATGTTGCTGGTTTTTGATTCGAGAATCAGATAAAAAACTCAAAAGAATGAAAACGAATAAGCATTTTTAATTAATTTTTGTATTTTTTTTGAAGATTGTTGTTGATAAATTTGTTACCGTTGTATGCAATAAAAAATTATACGGTAAATCCCCAATTAATGTTTTAATAAAGCACCATTATAAACAAAAATGTCATATTTTTTTAGTGAAATCATGATTTTTCGTATAATTATAGTGATATATTCAGCTACTGGCGTTCAATGGGCAGTTCGAATTTCCCGAAAAATGGTTTATTTAAAAGGTACTGACTCCTACTCATTTCTATAACAAATAAAAATATAGAAAAGTGAATCACTTTAAAGGTTAAAAGCAGTTGAAAATGAAAAAAAAAAAAATATTTCGAAAAAAATTATATTTTTTCGTTTTTATAAAAATTCAACAAGTCAGTAATTTTTTGACATAAAAAGACAAAATTATATAGAAATCGCATCTACATATCATGACCAATAACATTAAAAAGCTAACTTTTTAAGCGTCTAAGAGTTTTTCTGAAAGAAATAGCGATATTTGTACAAAAAGTTACCAAAATGTTGTGTTTTTTGGGGTTTTGGGCACACACTTTCGGCTGAAGTTTTTTCTTAAGGTTTCCAATTTTTATGATTTGGAGCATTTTGGAAAGGTAGTACTCTCTACTTTTGAAAAAAAAATAATAATGAAAAAATTCGATTTAATACAGTTTTTATGATCTCATATGTGCAACCGTATTTTGAAAAATGTAATTTTTCACTAAAATAGCCATAAAAAAAAAGCTATGGGAGGATAAAAAAAAACACGGTTTTTTAACGCTGAAACATTACCCTAACATAAAATATAAGTCTTATCTCTGGAGAAAAAAAAATGTGTTAAATATGTCGACTAGTGTTATCAATCTATTAATACTCTTTTAATTTTATATATCGTTTTGATTTTTTAGATTAAATGTTTGCTTTAAAGGTTGTTTTTTTTTTTAATTGACAAAATTGATTTTAATTTAATAAATTACCATACATTTTTAAACTGCGCAATTGTTCTAATGTTAATTTTTCATAAGTACATAAAACAATATATTAATTCAATTAGAAATAGGATTAGAATTATTATTATTATTATTTATAGCTGATTTTTTGTTTTTAAAAACCTTTTTTTTTGCAACTGAATTGCCTACCTTAATTGCTCCTCCGCCTTCCAAATTCCAACGTCTAACGCGATTGTGTCTAAAAAGACAAAATTAAAATACATTCAGAAAATTTTAAAGATATACCAAATTTTTAAAAATCATACCAATTAGGACGCCATAGAAATTCGTCAAAGATTTCAGCGCCGATTTCCCTTGGACGCCATCGACATTATATGCCGTAATGACAGAATTGGTTAATTTATTATTATTATTATAAATTAATGAAGTGAAATTGGAAATTGCACGTTAATTAAATATAAGCTATAGCTACTATGGCCTTAAGCTTAGATATTTGCTTATATACATAGGTGTGTAGATGGTACGGTTTAGATTTTTAGTTTAGGTGACTTATTATATGGAGTGATAAATATGGGTGGCTTTGAGAAATTGAATGGTTTTTTGTAGATTATTGAAGGATGTTATTTCGTTTAGTGTAGGTTTAAGGAATTTTGATCTTTCACGTTGCAAGTGGGGACAGTCTAGGAGTATGTGGGTCAGAGAAAGGGAGGTGTTGCAATAGATTGCAATAGGGGTTATGGTTGGGTTGGGTGATGAGGGGAAATTTGTGGGCGTTTTTTGCAGCTTTATCTGCTATCTCGTTTCCTGTTATGCCGCAGTGCCCGGGGACCCATAGCAGAGTTATTTTGTTTTTATTTTTATGGATAGCATTTCAAATTGATGTAGTGTAGTAGCTTTGGTTATCTAGATTGTTAATGGCTTGCAAAGACATTAGGGAGTCTGTGCATATTGTAAATTTGCCTTTCTTGTTGGTGGCGTAGTTGCAGGCTGTAAGTATGGCTGATATTTCTGCTGTGAAGATGGAGGTGTAATCGGGTAGAATTTGGCGGGTAATTAGATCATTTTCTTTTGTTACGCTGAATGACACACCGTCTTTTGATTTGGAGCCATCAGTGTATAAAAATGTGCATTTATGTGTGTTTTTGTAATTAAGGAAGATTTGTTTGTATTTAATTGCAGGGGTGTCTGATTTAATGGAGGTACGGAGGGTAGTGTTGATATTTGCGGTTTGAGGCGAATCTCATTGCGGAGTGGTATATTGTTTTTATTTTGTTGAGAAGGGATTTCGGTGCTTTGCCAGAAAGGTAAATGCCGTAATCGATTTTTGACATTATAATCGATTTAATCACATATATGATGGTGTTGGTATTGCTGTTGAATTTGTGACTTGATAGGCATTTGATTATGGAGAGTCTTTTGGAAAGTTGTATAGCATGGTGATCTATGTGTTGGTTCCATCTGTATTTATTGGAGAAAGTGATACCTAGAATTTTGAGAGAGTCTACGTTTTGTAAATTGAGTTAGATAGATTGTAGGGTAAATGAGAAGTTTCTTTTTCTGCAGACGTGCAGATGTTTGCATTTGCTAATTGACAGTGATGCCCCGGAATAGTTGCACCACTGGCTAATGTCGTGGAATAGGGGATCTAAGTTAAGGAAGTTTTGAGTTTTATTGGGATGATATACTATATTGTAGTCGTCAGCGTAGGCAGTAAATTTGAAGTTTTTGTGTTTGGCTATTGTTTTGTTTCGTTCGTTGAAGGCTATTGCGAATAGAATGACAGATAGAGGAGATCCTTGTGGAATTCCGTTCTTAATGGATTGTGTGTTCGAGTAAGTATTGTTGGCTAGCATGGTGATTTTTCTATTATTGAGGAAGTTTATAATGTAAGAGTATATTTTAAGTCCTACTTTCCAGTCTATTAGTTCGTTTATAATTGTGTGTATGCCTTTTCTGTCGAAAGCTTTTTCAAAATCTAAGGAAATTATGGAACAGTGACTCTTTTTTGAGATGGATGATGTGATCTGATAATCTAACGTGGTTAGAGAATCAGACACCGATTTCCCCTTTCTGAATCCCATTTGACGACTATCTAGCAGCCTGCTGCTAGTAGCAAGCCACCGTAGTCGTTTAGCTATTATTTTATCGAGCAATTTGGATAGGCAGGGGTTGAGAGAAGGTTTTTGAGCATTGGGTAGCTTATTCGGTCTCGCCCTGGGGTCTTTCCTTTAAGTTTGTTTAGAGCATATATCAATGCTCCGCGATGCAGGGGATGGGCTGTATGTGATGGTATACTGTAAGTTTAGTTTGTGCTGTCTGAATGTAAGGTGGAAGTTTTCGTCAAGTGCTGAATTTGACCAATAGGAACTAAACGTGTAGGCTATTTTGTTTTTGTCAATAGTGTTCTGTGAGTGATAGTTGGTGAGACAGTGTATGTTGTGGCGAGGTTTAAGGCCGCAAAAGCGGTTTTTATATTATTATATTATTAGACCATAATTTAGAGATGGAAGTATTGGGGTTTATTTCGGAGGTGAAATTATGGATGGCTATTTATACCCTGTACCGTATGGTACAAAGGGTATATTGTGTTTGTGCAAGCCGAAAATGTATGTAACGTACAGAAGGAGAAGTCGGAGACCCCCCAAAGTTACCTAAAGTATGATCAGAGTGACTAGAGAAGTCGATATACCCATGTCCGTCTGTCCGTATGAACGCCTAGATCTCAGAGATGGTAAGAGCTAGAGCAACCAAACTTTCAGATAAGATAAGAAGTTTTTTGGAGATGTTCAACACTGTACCAAATTTGATCAAAATCGGTTGACTATATTATATAGCTCCCATAGGGCCAATCGGTCAAAAAAACGTTTTTTGCACAAAATTCGTTGTGTTTGGTTTGTTTGTGAAGATATTGTAACCAAATTTGGCATTTTTTAGAGATCTTCAAAACTGTACCAAATTTTATCAAAATTGGTTGACTATATCATATAGCTCCCATAGGACCAATCGGTCAAAAAAACGTATTTTGAACAAAATTCGTTGTGTTTCGTTTATTTGGCAAAGAAATATCTTTTGGAGTTTGTAAGCAATATATCGGACTTGATTGCAATTTGGTGGTACAGGGTATCCCAAAGTCGTCCGTGCCCGACTTTAACGTACGCCATCTTTTGTTTTAATAAAAAGGGCTCCTGCTCTTGTTTTTTTGCATGTTTCCACTTCTCCGTTGCAGGTGTAATCTATTACTTTTTTAATGAAAAATACGGATATATTTTCAAATGATCCATTGTCGGATCTGATTATGTTGATATATTTTGAATTGCAATGGTTTTTTTTAAGCCTATTTATATCTGGTGGCATCATTTTTGTTGCTAGAGGGCCGTGGCCCTAACCGTAAAGGCAGGTTAACTTCTAGAAGGTTCTATATGACAGGGAAGTCTCAAAAAAATTTTGCACTGTCACCGCACTTTTTTCTTTGTTTTTTTTTTTTTTTTTAATTTGAATTTAATTATGTAAGCACTGAAGTTTTCTAATCAATACGATAATGCCACGAGTGTGGACTTGTCCATAGATTTAATAAATCCGATTATAGCTGATTTATTATTTTTTTTTTTTTAAACACGACAAAATACACGACCGTTTGTAACAGCGCTGCCAACTCGTTTTTTGAATTTTGTTTTGCATATAAGTGATGTAGCAGTACTTTTGGATGTACTGGGCTGAAAGGTTTGCTGCTGATTAGCTTGCGAAAAACCTTGCTCCTGATTTGGTATAAATTTGTGTAACAAACTGTGATGACTGCCATTACATATTCTGCACCGGAATTTAGATAAGCATTTTCCTACAATGTGCTGTGCCCTTTCCGCAGGCAGTTTAGACATAGTGAATTTTGTTTAGCAACGTTATAACGCTCTTCTAATGGTAGCGAGCTAAATGACGGACAAGCAAATAAACCATGATCTGTCCCTTGGCAATGAATACAATTTGATTGCGTATGAACGAATGTGCTTGAACATTTTTTTACAATACTAACTGCCTTTAGCTTTTTCTCCTTAAGGCCCCTACGCAGACACGAAAAATAAAAAAAACTTCATATAAAAAAAACGCTCACAAACGTTTGGTCACAAACTGTTCTTGCAGGTGGTATGTAGACCAGTGTCGCTTGTTTTTTTGTTTTTTGATGCCAGTAGTAAACCATAAATGGCGCACTCAGCAACAGCTGTTCGGTTTTGGCGCCATAAACAAAACTTATGTGCATCTATTTATTTTGGACGCGAAATTTATGGTTAGTCGACAAAATCGTTGGGAAAGGATGATAGCTATAATAAGAAAATAATTCATTTGTAACATTAATGTGCGTTACAATACGTCTATGCAATTCGTCTACACTCAGTTCTGCGCGTTAAATATGGGGTCACCCAAACACTCCGCCTTTCCCTGTGTATTGCCTCCTGTCGTCGCTTTTTTTCCTTATCAAACAATTCAATTGCAATGCATGTCATTATTATTGCATTGTTTACACACAATAGCAAAAGTAATAAACGTTGACGACAATTCGTGTTTTATTTCGTGCCTTTATAAATTAGCTATTTGTAAACAAAAAGCAGCTGATTATCGATAATAATTCCGATAAAATTCACATTTTGCTACTAGAGACACACTTCCTTTCGTGACCAAAATAAGTCTGTCTTTTTGCTAGGTGGCTGTTTTCGTGTCTCCGTAGAGGCCTTTAACGCCTAATAGCCTATTCACACTGGAGCACATCTAACATCTTTTGTCGAAGATGTTACGTATGAATTTGCCGTTCCGAAAATTTCTACATCATTCCAACATCTTGTGGAAATGTTCCTATCTTATTGTGTCCCGATGAGAAATTACTCGATTACTTTTCTGTGCACCTCTAAATTTTGTCATTCGCTGCAAAAATGTAAACAATGTCAACGAAAAAGACTGGCAATTTTCAATTCGAAACAAGGCGCCAAAACCTCATATGTTTATGGAACTTGCACAGAATTTAAAATGTGCGGCAATTTATGGCTAACTAAACCATAAAAGTGTGAGCCAGCAGGCATTCCAGTCGGAGCTTCTAGTTTGATGAGGGAAAAAAGTAGAGACCAATTTTATAGATTTAATTTGTATTTTTATTTATTACATTTTAATAAACAAAGGCAAATTGTGGCTCATTAAAACATCAGCATATTGTTTTTTGACTTCTCATCCTATGTCAGCACGGTGATGATTGACATAATTAGATCTGCAGCTCAAGTTCTAATTTTGTTAAAAAACCAACTTAATAATTATGGTGGTTTATAACTCCTACTGCGGGTGACCTTATTTTAATGTAGCAGCCATCGAATTGAACAAATAGTTAAAAAAAACTACATATACATACAAACATTTTTTAAATAATGAATTTACAATTAATTGTAACCGAGTGACTTTTAGTCGAGTCCAATGGACTCGAAGCACTTAAGCACAACACCAACAAACATCCAAACAGCTCGTGGCTCTTGTATATAAGTATGTGTGTATGTGTATGCATGTGTATATAAAGTCTCGTAAAAGAGGCGATCTCAGAAAAACAGCAAAAACATCAAATCAATCTCGTCTCACATACAAACCCACTTGCCAGATCTTTGATCCGAGTTTGCAGCCACAGTCGACTGCAGCGCAACGACCATCCAGCCCAGCGCCATCTATTTTAGGGCCGTTTATACAAATGCAATTTAATAATTAATTGTATATTAAATTAGAATAAGATTTGATTAATTATTGTTAGTCCCTTAGGAAAAAGCGGAGATACAATAAATAAATGAAGAAATGGATAAAAAAAAAAAAAAGTTCTATGTATTCTATTCTTCCCGACCAAGTATAAAATATTAATTTTTTTTTAAAGCTATAGCGTCTAGGCCTTAAGTTTATGTAAATGTTGTATTTTAGTATGCATGTAATAATAGGAATTTGTTATTTATTTTATCATTATCATTATTATTTTTATTTATTTTTTTTTGTAAAATAACAAAGAATTGACGGGCTATTATAAATTAAGTTAATATTATGATTATTAAAGTAAGTGAATGAGATTAGCTTTTTCCATGAACTTAATGATTGGTACTATTGTCACGATTGAGAAGTGATAAAATAGTGCAGGGATCAGTGTTTGGAAAGCATTGTGTTCTTAGGTTATTGAATGAGGGGCATGATGTAAGGATGTGAAGAACAGATATTGGTAGGTTAGAGTTGCAGTAGTTACATAGGTTGGATAGGGATTGGTCGAAGAGATGCTTATGGGTTAGATGGGTGTGCCCAAGACGAAGTCTGATGAATTTTAAACAATGTGTGCGTGGAAAAGAAGAGTTGAATTTGCTGTGATCATAGCACTATGGATTGTTTTTATGTGTGTTTACTGTTTTGTAATGATGGTTGGTGAGATTTCAGATATTCGGAGACCCCAAAGTTATCTAAAGTATGATCAGGGTGACTAGAGAAGTCGATATACCCATGTCCGTCCGTCCGTCTGTATGAACGCCTAGATCTCAGAGATGGTAATAGCTAGAGCAACCAAACTTTCAGATTAGATCCGTTATTGTCCTACGGAAGACAAGTTTATTTTATTTTTTTGATATCGGGCTTATATTATATAGCTCCCATAGGGGTGTTTCAGAGGACCTCAAACAAAACTAAAAGTTTTAGATGGATAATTCGTTTGTTTATGAAGATGCCGTGACCAAATTTGGTGTTCCAAAGTTTTTTATAGTTCCCAAACACTGAACAAAATTTCATCAAAATCGGATGACTATATCATATAGCTCCCATAAGACCAATCGGTCAAAAAAACGCTTCTTGCTTTTTCTTTGTGTTTCGTTTGTTTATGAAGATATCGAACCCAAATTTGGCAATCAATTGTCTTTTAGAGTGCTTAAGCAATATATCGGACTTAATTACAACTAGTGGTACAGGGTATCCCAAAGTCGTCCGAGCCCGACTTTAACGTACGCCATCTCTTAGTTAAGGATGTCTCTTAGTGTTGAAGTTCTCTTGGAAGATTAAAGGTAATAGGGAACTATTTTTAGCTGCTTTGTCGACTGTTTCGTTGCCTGTGATACCACAATAGCCAGGTGTCCAGATTATTTTTACCCGTGGAAAATTCTTAAGAAGCAGTTGTCTGATGGTTGTAGCATAAGAAAAGTCGTTTGAAAGATTTTTTATTGATTCTATAGCTGAAAGTGAATCTGAGCATATTGCGTAGTATTTGCGGCTGTTTTTAATTCTGATTATTGCGTGGAAGATGGCTGTTATTTCTGCAGAATATATTGAACTGTATGGTGGAAGGAGTGATTGTTGCATAATTGTATCAGTTTAGGTTATTTCGAAAGATGTTATGTTTTGTGATTTTGAGCCGTCTGTGAAGATAAAGGTATGCGAGTTTTATTTTATCTTAATATTTTGAATGTAGGGGTGGCAATAAGGGAATCACTGGCGTGGACAATTGACTTATTTTATTGTGCGAGGGAAATCTGATATCTTATTTCGAATGGTTGGATATTGTTTCAAAGAGGATATTGTTAATAGGCGTTGATCTGAAGGCGCCTAAAGTGAGTCTAAGCTCCGAGTGGTATATAGTTTTGATTCTGTTTAGCTGAGAGCGTGGGGCATTACCATAAAGGTATAAGCCATAGTCTATTTTGGCCATGATTATAGAGTTTATTATGCGTATAATGGTAAGGGGGTTGCAGTTGTACTTTTTGTTAGAGAGGAATTTGATAATGTTAAGTTTTTTTGAAAGGGAGATTAAAAAGTTCTCGATGTGTCTGTTCCAGGTATACTTTTTGCTGAAGATGATACCTAGAATTCTAAGGCTGTCGACATTGATGATGGGTAATGAGTTTGACGTTAGTTGGAATGAGCATGACGTCTTTTTGCAGAAGTGAATGTGCTTTCATTTTGAAATTGAGAGTTTTGCGCCAGAGTAGTCACACCAGGAAAATATTTTGTTAAATAAAGGATCCAGGGAATCAAGGGTATGGGCTTTATTCATCTTTTGAATTATATGGTAATCGTCTGCGTAGGCGCAGAAGTCAAATTGTTTATGTGCTGAAATTATTCTATTGAGTTTTTTAAATGCTATAAGAAAAAGAATAACCGAGAGTGGAGAACCTTGAGGTACGCCATTAGAGAGTGGAAAAGAGTTTGAGTAAGTGTTGTCGATAAATACTGTTATTTTACGGTTGGTCATAAAATTTTTTACGAAATTAAATATTTTTGGTCCGATCTTCCAACTTTTTAATTCGTCCACAATGGTGTGAAGTCCAATTTTGTCGAATGCTTTTGCGAAGTCAAGGGAAATAACTGATGCGTGGTTTTTGGATGATAGGGCAGATGATATCAAATAGTCAAGGGTAACTAGACAATCAGATATAGATCTGCCTTTTTTAAATCCTATTTGTCGTTTATCGATTAGTTTGTTATTAGATAAAAACCACCATAGACGGTTGGCTACCATCTTGTCGAGTAGTTTTGAACAACAGGATTTGAGGGATATTTGTTTATAGGAGGTGATGGTTGATTTGTCGGAGGAGGGTATTAAGAGGGGGATGATTTTGCTGATTTTGTAATGCTGGGGGATGTGACTGTCGAATATATTGTTGTAAAGGTTGAGTAAGCGATGGGAAACTGTTGTGTCTAGATGGTGAAGCATTGGATATGAGATCCTATCACTGCCAGGGGTATTTCCTTTAAGTTTTTTTAAAGCGGTATGAAATTCAATGATTGAGAAGTTGTTGTGTATCGTCTGGGGGAATATTTGAAAGGGGAGATATATTATGTTTGTGGTGGCGAAAGTTGTGGGAGAAATTATTGTCAGCGGATTCTGATGACCAGTATTTAGCGAACTCGTTTGTCACTAGTTATCTTTCCGTTACGAATGAATTATTGTCATCGCAGCATATGCAGTGAATGGGAATGTAGGGCGTAGTTCCGCAAAAGGATTTAATTTGGGACCAAATTTTGGAGGTGGAAGTGTTGGGGTTAATGTCGGCTGTAAAATTTTTATGTGATTTTGTGAATTGCGTTGGCTCTTTTAAAATTTATAATATTGCCCGTGTTTATGTCATGTCTAAGAATGTACCATAGTTTGTTTTTTGATGCTTTCAAACGTTGCAACTTGTCATTCCACCAAGGAGCAAGGTAAGTCTTATTTGCGTTACTACAGGTTTGCGGTATTGACGTATGAGCACTTTGCATTTTTACTAAATTGGCGGATTCTTTGTTGACATTGGTGCTTACTGGTTTTTCTCGGCTTAATATTTGGGAGGTTTTAGTAAATTGGTTCCAATTTGCATGATTTATTTTAAATTTTGGAGAAAATTTAGGAGAAGATATGTATGAGTTAAAGAGGGAGATTTTAATTGGAAAATGGTCACTAACGTGCAGACAATTGTCAAAATTCCAGGACTCGTGAAGGCTTATTGCGGGAGAATCTAATGTGAGATCAATATGGGTAAATGTGTGGTGGGTGGTTGGTTCTGATAGAGTATTGAAGATTGTTTAGTAAGATTGTTTAGGGTGACGGGAAGGTTTGGAGGAATATAGGCGGATACTATATACAATTTTATTTTTGATTGGACTGTAATACCAACAGAGTCAAAGTCGTGGGGGAGCAGTGAAGTGTTGTGTTGGAGAGAGTTATGGATTAAAAGGGCAGCACCGCCAGGGGACGATGGGGAGAAATTGGAGAAATAGGGAGTGTAATTTAAGGGTGTGGGAAAATTATTAGTGGAGTTGAGGTGGGTTTCTTGGAGTGATATTGTTTTCGGGGCGTAGGTTTTTATCAGAATCATTAACTGATCATAGTTGTTACGAAAACCGCAGAAGAATCTTACTCATTTTAAAGAAATGCGACATTAATACTAATGGAGGAAACTTAGCTTATAATTTGTTAGAAGCTGTCGTTGTCCCTCAGTACTGGAGCGTTATGGTTTTTTTGCGATTGGTTTTTTTACTTTTGATTTTAATGGCTTGGCTAAAGAGTTGGGTTTGTTGGCGTAGAGTCTAATTTTTAAATCATCATTTAGATGTGATGAGGATGCTGAAGAAGAAGCTGAGGTTGAGGTGGTATCCATAGGTGTAACAATATCATCGTATTTTGTTAAGTTACGCCTCGGTGGATGTGAAGAGGATGCTGTAGATGGAGCTGATGTGCCGGAGGTTGAGGTGGTATCAATAAGTGTTTCAATATCATCGTATCTTGTTAAGTTACACCTTGGAATTTTGATTAAATTAATGGTATTTTTAATGGATGAGTTTTGGTGGGTGTTTGATGTTGCTTGTTGTGGTTTTTGCTGGGGAACTTCGATGGTGGCTGAGTGTTGAGCAGTTATGGTGGAATATGAGGTTGCTTGGTGGGCGTGACGTTTGTAGTAAATGGTAGTGGCAGTTTTATGATCGACTTTTTGTAGAGTTTTTAGGGCAGTTAACTCTTTTTGCTTAATAAAAGCAGTGCAAGACTTGTCCGTAGGGCTGTGACTATTCAAGTTATTTGGATCGTATTTGCAGTTGATGCAGAATTTTGTATTGTTGCACTTTTCGTTTTCCTCAGTGTGTTGCTGGTCGGAGCAGTTTATACATAATTTCGGCGATTTACAGGTAATAGCGGCATGTCCGAACCTTAAGCAATTGTGTCATCTGAGTGGGAGTTGGACATATGGACGTACGTTTACTCTGTCATATCCAATCATAATTGTTTCTGGGATGGTCAGTAAAGCGAACGTTAGAGTAATTGGGCCAGTTTCTTTGAGCGTGTTGTTATCATTTTTTAGTATTTTCAGTACTTCAGTAATTTTTTGATTTTTTAGCTCGTTAAGGATTGTTTCTTCATCAATGTTGCGTAATTCATTACAGAAGATATCACCCTTGGAAAAATTAAGAGTTTTGTGTTCGGTAACTGTGACAGGAAAGTCTCCGAAGGTTGTAAGTTTTTGAAGTTTTTCTGATTGCGCGTGGGTTTTTGTTTTTATTAATAAAGCGCCGGCTCTTGTTTTTTTTTTGCACATTTTAACTTCCCCGTTGCAAGTATAATCTATCACTTTTTTAATTAGAAATACGGGTACATTTTCAAATGATCCATTGTCGGATCTGATTATGTTGATAAATTTCGAATCGCAGTTGTTTTTATTAAGTCTACTTATATCAGGTGGCGGCATTGTTAATGCTATGGCCCAAATAGTTAATTTTCTAGAATATTCTAGGTGACAGGGATGTTATATTTAGTCAGGGAAGTCTCAAAAAATTTGCACTGTCACTGCTTTTTTTTCTTCCTGATTTTTTTATTTTATTTTTTGTCAATTTATATTTAAGTTTACTTATTAATACGAGAATGCCACGAGCGTGGACTTGTCCATAGATTTGATTAATTTAATTATAACTGATTATTTTTATGTCACTCTTTTGTATTTTTTGGGAAATTTTATTTTTTTCAAAGAAACTTATACTTATTTGGAAAGGTAACTGAATTTTTGATTTATCTGATTCTTTATGTTTTGATAAATCTGATGCTTTATGTTTTGATAAATCTGATGCTTTAATTCATGATTTTCATTTTTACAAAAACCTTTATTAAAATCTTTGGTAAAAATGACATTCTGTGTCAACTTGCAAAATCTTTTCGGGCTAAGGAGTTGCCCGAAACTGTGCACTTAATTCGTCGCACTTCATAATGATAACTTAGTCAAATTAAAAATATGGCGTACGTTAAAGTAGGGCGCGGACGACTTTGGAATACCCTGTACCACCAGATTGCAATCAAATCCGATATTTCGCTTAAGAACTCCCAAAGATATTTATTTGCCAAATTCGATTACAATATTTTTATAAACATACAAAAAAAAGACAAAACACCCCAATGGCATATCAAAAAAAAAAAAAATAAACTTGTCTCCTATGGAATACTAAGGGATCCAATCTGAAAGCTTAGTTGCTCTAGCTCTTACCATCTCTGAGGTCTAGGCGAAAATACGGACGGACGGACAGACAGGCAGACGGACATGGGTATATCGACTTCTCTAGTCCCCATGATCATTTAGGTTACTTTGGGGGTCTACGACGTCGCCTTTTGTATGTAATAAAGTGCAAATAGCTCAGAAATTGCAAAACCTTTTAAAAAAGTAACAGTTTCTTTGAATAAAATTGGTTGTATTGGTGAATTTTATCAAGTCTCGAGGAAAGTTAGTAGGGATTAAAAAACGTAGAGAAATTGTAGAGAATTCGTTTTTTGTGGCACCTTTGATAGACTCGTTTACTTAGATATTACACACACAAACAAAATTTAAATTAGCCCTTGGGTAAAAAGTATTAAAATGAGCACACAAATTTTTGTTTTTGTTGGGAAAATTATATAAAAACTGATTAACAGCATATTTTTACTGAGAATTAATTAACTAATTAAAATACTGTTTTAGGTGGTTATCAACAATAAATGTGAATGAATCAGCCGTCAGCATAAGTCATACAGTAACAAATTTTGAATTTCTATACGAGCCATTTTATATAGCTAAAGATGATGCACCGGCCCATGATGAAAGATTTACAGGATATGGATTCACCAGAAACTCCCAGGTAAATCACCATTATTAGTAAAAGTACATTATCTGAGGTGACACAGAAATTTCTAGAGATTTTGGGTACGGTTTGAAACCAAATCTCTAATAAAAAACCGTAGGTGCCACAGAAGTCTCAGATTTCATTTTTCGGACAATTGCTTCCGAATTTGTCTACGCTTTTGCGAGAATGACAGATAATATTTGCTACTGTTCAAAAATAATTTTAGTACATTTAGGTACTTATATAATTATATGACTTTTATGAGTGATTTAAGAAAGTTAATTTATTATCGGAACTTGTAGCATATTTTGCAACTTTTCGCTTCCAATTTCTGATAAATAAGTTTGAATATTTATCACTAGCCATCCGTTGCCATTAGCTGTCAGTAGCTTTGTGAATGGGAAAATGCATTTGTTTACATTTAATTTTTTTTTTTTAGTTTTAAAAATGTTGCTGAGATAGCTCAGAAATTGAATAACCTTTATAAATAAGTTACAGTTTCTTTGAATAAAATTGGTTTTATGAAATCTCGAGCTTTAGTAGAGATTTTAAAACCGTCTCAAAGGTGTGTCTGTGGAACCGAGAATTGGAATTGTAGAGAAATTGTTTTCTGTGGCAGCTCTGTATATATTGTATTTGAATTTTCAGATGAGGCCAAATAGTCAGTCATCTCAAAAAAAGGCAAAAGAGTAAAACATACAGTGCTTCTCAAAACTATAGGATACCTTTAAGTTTTATTAAGTTACATGCGACTTTTTCTTTAATTTTAAGCGTTTCATAACTATAGGACAATTAGGGCAAGCGGTAGTTTGCCCTGTTTAGTGTGCGGGTAGCGACAGGGCAAAAACACGACTTGCTTTATTGTCTGCAAAACAAAGAAAATTGGCCTTGCTTATGGGAGTTACGTGTATTTGGGGTACATTTTTGTTACGTTTCTGATCTTTCGTTTGCGTGATAACGCGAGAAGCGCTTATGTAGATGAATAAGAACGAACGAGAGATCCGAGAGCGTGCACACGTATATGCACGCATACATTCGAAGCTTTTGTCGGGACGTTGATAAGAAATGAAATGGAATGAAAATGAAACACGAACAAGTTAAGTTCCTGACTTTGATACACTTAATATATGAAAGTCGATAGCTTAGTGGGATGAGCATCGACCAGACAGCAGCGAATACCCTGTGGGTTCGAATCTCGACAGAGGCAAAGTTATTTCTTTTTTTTGATTTTATTGTAACATAAAATATAATTTATTTTTATATTGGTGGAAATTTTTTTTTTTTATAATTTGCATTATAATAATAAAACAAATATTTATTTTTATTATTTTCGTATTGATTTTAAATAATTAGGGTACTATGTCACGCGGTACATCACACTGATTATTGTGGAGGTAGTAGCAGGGCAAACCGACTAACTATATTGCTTGCAAAACATTTGTAAATACAACAAACAAAAATTGTCAGCAAGCTATGGTGGTATTTTGTGAAAAAATGTTCAGTTTCTGATATGTCTTTGCACAACGTGTTAAAGAGAAAAGCACTTATGCGGATGAATAAGAACGAACGAGAGATCCGAGAGCGTGCACACTAGGGTGGCCGCCGCTGGTATGGAGGATTTTTAAGCCGTCGATATCAATAACGCCACCCCCTAAAAAGTTTCCTTTTTACCTGCATATAGCGCCTGTAAAATTTAAAAACGATCCGAATGTATTTGATGGGTCCGGCAATAGGTCAAAGGTCATACCTTGCACTTTTCCCGTTTTTGACTGAATTGTTCTACATAAACTTTAAAATCTTGTTACCAATCAGACAAATTATGGTTTAAAAGGTCTCATATCTATCAAAACATAATTTTAAAAAAATATAGAGTCGGCCTAAATAAATTTGGTAAGCTCTAAAATTGATTAAATTGACTAATTACACCAGTTTACAAATAAAAAAAAAAATTTGGTATCCTTAACATTTTTGAATCGTTTCTGTAGTAAAATGACATGCTAAAACCGAAAATGCAGTCAACATTTTTTTTCATGAAACGGGCTTCGAGATATTTTGAAAAAACCATTTTTTAAACTGATTTCGATAATTTTTTTTCTCGACTGTAGATAATTAAATTACCCATTGATTATATTGGAACATGGTTTTGTCAAACTTACGATTTGGTCGCTATTTATGCATTCATATGAAACTTTTTTATGACCTTTGACCTATTGCCGGACCCATCAAATACATTCGGATCGTTTTTAAATTTTACAGGCGCTATATGCAGGTAAAAAGGAAACTTTTTAGGGGGTGGCGTTAGTAAAATCGTGAGATGTTGCAAAAATGGCCACCCTAGTGCACACGTATATGCACGCATACATTCGAAGCTATTGTCGGGACGTTGATAATGAAATGAAATGGAATGAAAAATGAAAAGAGACCTGAGACAAGATGTTAATCTTCTGACTTTGATACACATCTTACGTGTAAGCTGATGGCTTAGTGGGATGAGCACCGATCAGACGCGAATATGTCGTGGGTTCGAATCTCAACAGGGGCAAAATTATTTATTTTTTTTAATTTTATTATAATATAAGATATTTTTAATTTTTATATTGATGGAAATTTTTTTTTTATTTGCTTTATAATAATAAAATGAATATTTATTTTTATTATTTTCGTTTTGAGTTTAAATAATTAGGGTATCATGGCACTCGGTTCGTTAAACTGATTATTGTAGGGGTAGTAACAGGGAAAACCGACTATCTAGTATATTGCTTGCAAACAATTTTTAAATAAAATAAACAGAATTGTCAGCAAACTATGGTGGTACCTTGTGAAAAATTTTTGTTCAATTTCTGAACCGTCATTTGCACAATGTGATAAAGAGAGAAGCGCTTATGCAGATAAACAAGGTCAATGAAACAAAGTTTAAGTAAAGTAGCGTAACACACTGCATTTTTCTATTAAACTTATATGTGTACTATATGTCCTATATGAGCAAAACCCTAAAATAAAAAAATGTGATACAGTCGAGGCGGTGCCCGACAGTGTAGTACCCCATACCTATAAACAATTAAAAAATAAATTGAATGTGGATTTGTTCATTAAGGCCTCATGAATATATTTACCAAATTTGGTGATTCTAAGTATTTTTTTACTATAATTACGTACAGTCAAAGATAGGCCAAGGGGGTAAAATTACGGTCGTGGGCAAAATAGCTTACTACCCAGCATTAATTTAAAATACTTGAAAATGCATAAAAATGTAAAGTAATTGTTATTATCACCTACCGCTATGCTTAATTCCAATTATATGCTCAAATCAATATATTAAATACATGTGCAATTGTTAAGAATTTAAGCTACTAACATATCGTTTTTAACAAAAAGGTATGATATCCCACCAAAAAAAACATCAAAAATGTAAATTTTGGTGTTTACTGCAACAAAAAGATCTCGTATCTTAAAAATGCGCCGCAACAAAAAGATATGATACCCACTCCAAAGTATCTTTGAAAGTTAATTTGGAG
Organism: Chymomyza fuscimana; assembly: GCA_949987675.1. NCBI lineage: Eukaryota > Metazoa > Arthropoda > Insecta > Diptera > Drosophilidae > Chymomyza > Chymomyza fuscimana. The sequence goes on from OX465089.1 coordinate 56,642,517, forward strand.
TTTCGTGTTAATAATTTTTCACTACTTCTATCTTTGCAAATCAGTTTTCACTAATATAGTCTGTATCAATAGGGCAATCGTTAGATTGTCTTGCGAAGCTTGTGATGGTGTATGTACACAGTGCGGTGAGCTATTTGGAATGACTTATGTCAGTGTCACGAAAATAAACTCAACAGTCCGTATTTAAACCCTGTACCTATAGGTCCAAAGGGTATACTAGATTTGTGCAATGTATGTAACGGGCAGAAGGAGTCGTGGCAGACCCCAAGTCCTTTATACCAAAATGCTTATCATAACCTCGGTTAGCGATTGAGCCATCTCCGTCAAAAATTCACTTTCACCTCCCCTTGCCAATAAACTGAGTCAATATTTGACTCTACGTAATTATGGTAACAAGTGGTATAAATATTGGTTTGCACCAAAAAAAATAAAAATTCCAATTTGAAAGTTCTTAGAAGGAATTTGCAGGAATAAAATTAGTAGGTAGTCGGGTATTACATTATTTTACCAGTTCCTAGGAGACAAATTTTTTACGTTTAAAAATAATTATTTGTAGAAACTAATTTATCCTACCAAAAACACCATCTAATATAATATATAAAATTTGTGTTGTGTTCTTCTGGTATCTTAAAAATGCGTCACAACAAAAAGATGTGATACCTACTGCAAAGCATCTCTGGTAGTTAATTTGGTGTTAAGGGTTAATAAATGTTCACTAATCATATTTTTATAAATCAGTATGTAGTACAAAGTGCGGTACGCCGTCTGGAAAGATTTATGCATATTTCATACAAAATCGTTTTATACAAAATATGTTTATACGTCTTATACACGGGCAGAAGTCCATCGCAGCCACCCCTCTTAGTCCTTAAGCTAGTTTATAGTTTTTATAGCTGTTTGTAAATAAATAAATAAACGTCTTATACAAAACTACTTACAGAATCACTTAAGATTATAAGAACTAAAATGTATTGGATAAACTTTCGCATTTTGTTTAAAAACATACATATTTATAAATGATTCTAGAAATATAAAACTAATGGTAGGTTATTAAATAAATTTTGACAATGCGACTACAAAAACTGTGTTTTCTATGAAGAGGGTAAAAAAGACGGACTGTTGAGTTTATTTTCGTGACACTGACATAAGTCATTCCAAATAGCTCACCGCACTGTGTACATACACCATCACAAGCTTCGCAAGTCAATCTAACGATTGCCCTATTGATACAGACTATATTAGTGAAAACTGATTTGCAAAGATAGAAGTAGTGAAAAATTATTAACACGAAACTCCAAATTAACTTTCAAAGATACTTTGGAGTGGGTATCACATCTTTTTGTTGCAGTAAACACCAAAATTTACATTTTTGATGTTTTTTTTGGTGGGATAGTCTTATTATAAAGAAAATAAGTGTAAGGATGACATAAATATATTTTTTTTAAATTTAAATCACTTTTATTTTATAATAAAACGCCGCAAGGTGTGGCTTGAAGTTTAGAGGAGTGCGATGGAAATATAGCCACTAACGACATGGGGCTTAGAATGGTCAAGATTTATGAAATCGTTTTTTTATACATATAAAGGCCCATACGCAGTTCGAGAATTTTCGCACGGAATGACAAATGCGATATCCCAAATGGGACTTTTGAAACCTGAAACCTGAGTGTGTAAGCGAGAGCGCGGTACAAGCTACTTGCATGCACCCTGGCACTTGTATGTATAGCTTAATTTTCTGCAATATTTAAAGTCCTAAAAGTGTTTTAAATTGTGTTGGAAAAACTACATTTAGCCTAAAATTTGTGCTGTACTTAATGTAACAAACAAAAAACCATTGTCTGTAAAGTCGGTGTATGGACGATAATTTTACGTGATAACGTCATAAGAAAACATTGATGAAAAATTGCATACTTTTGTGAATTGAATTGAATCATTAACAATTTATTTACAACTTCTATACATGTGTGATATTCATATATATTTTGGTAATCAAGGGGAGTGTTTCAAGTGTAATGTGCCTTGAAAAATTGGTTGACAACTAAGTAATAGATAATTTATAAGATTTCGGAGCGCTAAAAACGAATAATCTTTAAAAATGCATCGTATTCTTCCGTTTCTTGCACAGACTTGGCATCATTAGTATACCATTTGGCAAACCCTTAAGAAGTACCCACGATTCATGTCAGGATGTCAGAATCTTGGACCATTACAGAAATGCTCGCCATGAATTCGTTGTTGCAACTAATTTTTAATCGGCGAGCTTCTGCGTTATTTTAATTTTGGTCATGTTTCTTCAAAGTTTTTTCTTAACTTCTTTGACGTAACATTCGAGTTTCATCAAAATCTGTAAAAATGTAGGGAACTTATAGGTATAAATATCGAATTTCACAAAAAAAAAAAAAAATTCCAATTGGAAAATGCTTAGAAGGAATATACAGGGAAAATTTTTTTGAGACAAAACGTACAGGGTATTCTACTCGACTCGACTGTACCACATTTTTTATGTATTTTATGTTTTGCAGTGGCATTATGATGCAGCATCATTGTAACACAAACAAACAAAAATATAGTTAGTTAGACTCTAGCCAATTTTCTCTACAAAAAAACCCAATCAAAAGAAAAGTAAAAAAATAACAGCAACCCGACATTGATCCTATCAAGACTTTACATATACTACCATTAGTGTCAGCGATGCGCACTTAGTCTATCATCAGCGGTGGGCACGCCTTGTCTCTTTTTGCTCCGAGTGCTCTTTCCGTTATTTCTTGAAAGTGACGCCCGCCAGACGCACACACAATGTGCGAGTTTTATGGCCCTACTCAAGGATGCTAGGCGACCGTAACGGGGCTTTTATTAGTTTTTTATTAGCTGACTAAAATTTCGCACAAGTACACTGAGAACAGAAATATAGTTACTTTGGCAACTGTAAAACCGAGTAATTTTTTTGGTAATTTAAAATTGTTATATAAACTCATATGACTTCGCTGTGTCTTTGAATGTGTTGCAAAATTTTGTTCAGTGTTCTCACACAAGCAATCGATGGCGACGCGAATAGTTTACAATAACAAATTACACACAATGTGGGCCATCGCTCGACTTTATAGTTTTATGGCCCTACTCGAGAATTGCTTGTGGGACCGTAACAGGACTTTTTTTCTTGATGTTGTTGCAGGGCTCTTTCCGTTATTTTTCGTGCCCACCGTTAAATTGCAAAAGCACAAACTGCAGTGTCGACTAGCCAATTATGCGTATCTTCTGACAACTTTAGGAGGCGAGTATATTTGTTGGTTTTTAACTGTTTATTGTTTTACAATTTTAGGAGTCGGGTCTATTTGTTGGTTTTTAACTGTTTATTGTTTTACAATTTATTAACGCACACGCAAAACACACTGCTTCATCGACTGACTCCTTGATCTTTTCTGTATGCATATGTCTGAGCGTGTGCTTGCTCTCAGTGTGAAAGCTCGTACCAGCATCGGTTGGTGTATGCACTTACTAGATGCTTTGTGTTAGTTCTTTTAAATTATGTGTGGGTGTAAGCTTTGTGTTAGTTCCCAGAAGTTCGCTGTTTGTAACGACTTACCGGTAAATTACTAGCGACAAAGGGGCAAGGTACCAGCGACATCTACGTATCCCGCCTAATTTCAATTAGGAAGGTATTACCGATTATTGATAGTAAATACAAAAAATCGAATAAATATTTGTATGGGCACAATATTTCACTAAAAGTAATTTACATTTCAGTAATAATGATAATAGCAAATATGTCCTTTTTAAGTATATAGACTTTTAAAATAAAAACAATTAAATTATATCAAATAAATTAATTTTTTACTTTCTCATTTGCATCTATCTATTATTCGTAATCACATTGCCGCTGAAATAACGGTTTAATTTTATTAAAATGGGTATATATGGATTATTTAGACATGCAGATTGAAGAAGTGATAGATGGTATGGCAAAAGTAACTTTGCTAAGAAGTACATTGGAATCGATAAGACCGAGTAACAGCTTATGCAAGAGTAACACGCCGTGGCATGTTCTGCGATGATTTAAGGAAGGCAACTTTATAAGAAGAAGTCTATCAGAATATGTCGGCAGTCGGATGTTTAGGTCCCAGTTTAAGCCACGAAGTGCAAAAAGGAGAAATTGCTTTTGTACGGACTCAATCATGTCCTGATAAAGGTGGTATTGAGGGCTCCAAACGCAGGTCGTTAAACTCTTTAGACCAACGCTTAATAAAAGCAAGAACACCTCTAGCTTTATTCACAATGTTGCAAACACCAAGGTCAGACACACTCAGGATGCGTTCTAATGTAGAAGACTACAGAGTAAGTAGCTATATAAGGGGCAGAGCGATAAAATGTCATAACGTTACATTTTGTCATGTTGAGAAAGAGTTGGTTGATATTGCACCAAGATTGCATGCTAACAAAATCTTGCTGAAGAAGTAAGTACTTATTATTACCGGAGTAGGACATTCAGAGTTTAACATCATCCGCATACATAAGAATGCGAGAAGATGAGATTACTTGAGGGAGATCATTTAAAAATAAGTTAAAAAGAAGAGGGCCTAGATGGCTACCTTTTGAGGTACCCCTGACGTGACCTTAATTTCTGTAGATTCCCAGCCTTTAAAAACTACCTTCTGGACTCGGTTGAATAAATAGGACGATATCCAATTTAAAAGACAAGACGGAACCCACAGACGAGACAGTTTAACAAGGAGAAGACTATGGTTTACCGAGTCAAATGCTTTACTAAAGTCAGTATAAATTACATCAGTTTGTTTTTTTTACCGTAAAACCAAGATTAATAAGAGACGAAAATTCTGAAAGGTTAGTAGAAGTGGACCGACGTTTTACAAACCCAAGTTGGGAATCCGACATTAAAAAGCGACAGTAGTGTTGCAATTGTGAAGTGACAATTCTTTGAAAAACTTTTGGAATTGATAAAAGCTTGGCTTAAGCTTAAGGTAGTTCTCAATGTTGGACTTGGAACCTTTTTATGAATAGCGATAATGAAGGATTCATTCTAGATGGCCGCAAGACAAGAATAATTTAATGAAGTGCGGAAAAGAACAGTTAATGACATAGAGAGAGTGCGAGCACGATCGATGCGGACCCCCCACACCCCACAATCGATTTACCGTGTTATCTCCCACACCCCGCAACGTTATTATTATTAGCATCACAGCCCGGTGTGGGCCAAAGCTTCCTTCACAATCTTTCTCCATGCGTCCCTGTCCAACGCCTTTAGCTTGTAGTTCTGGACCCTCATTGAGTTCAGATCCGCTTCTACTGAGTCGATCCAACGCTTTTATGGCCTGCCTCTAGCTCGGCATCCTAGATCTCTCTAGATTCCACCTAGTAGCGGCGTGGGGGTAAAGGAAAAAAAATCAGTATAAATCAGTTAGGGTATTCACGCTTTGTGTTGAGTTGAGGAGTTGAAAAGTTGAGGACTTTTATAAAAACAAATACATGCTGTAAATCAACCCTGCGTTTCGATTTTCAACTCAACTTTTCCTCATCCCAGACCCTAGTCTACTTTTTCCTGTTGAGTTTTTGAGAAAGTGTTGCACAATGTGGTAATTCGCTGCCTTTTCAGCACTAATGCATTTGCCATTTTTTAGCTATTTCGTGATATGAAAAGCAACGATTTACCGTATACTCGTTGGAAAAAAGTAAGTGCCAAATTTAAAATAATCAAATGGCATTAACGCAAGTACAAAAAGGTTGCGCCTATTTTGTGCGAAATTAAGTGAATTAGTCATGATTACTTGTTTTTGGAGTTTACGCAAATAAAAGAGTAGAAATAGATGTACTAGGCTTAATATATGCTGGAACTGTTGTGGAGTTACCCTTAACATTTGAACAAATCGCTTTTCGTCGAAGGAACTGAGCAAGTTCTGGCGCCAGTCAACTTACTTCGGGACGTGGAAGTGGCCGCCCTGCCGCAATAGCATTCATGTCCTCTACATAATTATCTAAAACTTCATCAATTTGTGCGTAGCCACGCAGCCCCATAGTCGCTGTATTAAATAAAATTTAGTTTTTATACGATGAATTTGTTTTAGCAGACGAACCTTCAATAAAATAAATTTAATCCAAAGCCACTTTAGCAACAGCACCAGTCCAAATACACTTTAGGCTTAGTCTCGGCATTTTTACATTAAAATTTTTTATATAAATACATTTTTGCAGCATTTCGCAAATCGCAAATGTTAACAAAAATACACGCAAGAAGAAGAAGAAGCACAAAGTCAAATACGATTTATCTGCAATTATGGGATTTTTGCAGCAATAAAATAATAAAAATCGATGTAATACATAAATACTTTAGCTGCAGGTTTCATTGAAATAGATTTTATGCTTTGACTCGGCATTTTTAATTTCAGTTTTTTAGTTTTAACGCAATTTGTTCCAATTTACAAATGTAAACAAACACAAGGAAGAGGAAGCACAAACTGAACTTTGGTTTTTCTGCAATTATGGGATTTTTGCAGCAATAAAATAATAAAAATCTTTCAAATTTAGCCGAAAAATCTTTTTCAAAAAATATAGTCACCACTTTCCGACGCTCTGAAAATAACAAAATTTTAAATAATTCAATTGTAAATAATACAAAGGAGTATGTAGTGTTATTTACAACTTCTCTAGATTTTTAGCAAATTCTGTAGTTGAAACATAAAATATCTGTACAAGCTCAACAGATTAATATATTTATTATACATATACATATTTACTCTGATTACTGAGAAATATTGTAAAAGAGTGAAGGAGGAACAAAGACAGAAAAGTTGAGACAAAAAAACGTAAACAAATTTTTTTTTATACAATACAGCACCAAGTTGAAAAAAAAGAGATTATCAGAAAAAAAGAGATTCAGTCAATACATAAATTTATTCATATGGCAAAAGAGGCGTAACTTCAATTTGTGAGAGCGATTTCTTTTTTACCATTTCCTTTCCATGCAAAATGACTCAGCTTAACACTGTGGATGATGTCCAAGATGAGGGGAATCCTGCCGACCCATCTGCAAGCACCTCTGCTTGAACTTTTTTCCAGAATGTGATCACGTCTGTGCGCATTTGTGTCGAAACATGTCCTTTAATTATAATTATCGAAACTCGTCATGAATAGCTACAGTGCTCTTATTAGAAAAATCGGCCACTTTTTTGCAAAAACACAATTAAGTGTGGTGCTTTGTCGCTTCTCTCAAAGTGTTCGTAAAAAGAGTGTTTTTTTTCGGACACTTTGAAAGTGGTGACCCTTCAAAATCGGTATAAAATTTAGTACATTTAATCTACAGACTTGAAAATCCGTAGAATACTGAAAAATCCGTATATATGGCAACACTGCACCCTTCGCATAATTGCTTTCAGGGTCCAAACTTTACACCCATATGTTAGCACTTGTCGAACGAGGCACTTGTACATGTTGAATTTCGTACTTCTTATGAGCATTTTTGATTTAAACAATTTTGAGTGCACAAAATAGGATTTGTTTGCGGCTTGAATACGGTCATTTACAGCGCATGACGAGTCATCAGTGCTTGAGATCGTAACGCCGAGATATTTGAACTGTTGTACGGCTTGAAACTTATATTCTCCAATTTCTAAGAAACTTTTTCGAGGCGGGCGCTTTGATTTCACGAAGTATTTGGTTTTATCTTCATTGATTTTCATACCCATTTCTTTCACGTGTTTGGTTAGCTCCAGAAATGTTCCTTTTAGCTCTCTTTCGTTTGTTGCTAGCAGGGCCAGATCATCAGCGTATGCACATACTTGGGTGGACTTGGCGAGTATGACTCCTTCACGTTTGATTTCTTTTATTGCTTTATGCAACATCAGGTTGAATATCAACGTAGATAGAGCATCACCTTATTTTACGCCGGATTCGATGAGGAGGGGTTCTGAGATAATGTTTCGTACCCTGATTTTTACTGTGGTATTTTCCAGTGTCATGCAGACTAGCCTGACTAGTTTGGCATGGTATGCCTAGCTTTATAAGCGTGGTCGGTATTTTACGCCTGCACAGGCTGTCACACGTTTGTTTGAAGTCGATGAACAGGCAGTGTCCAAACTCGGTGCATTTCTCAAACGCCTGACTGATGACAAATCATTGGTCTATTGTTGACATATTTTTGCGAAAATCACATTGATAGCTTCTGAGAAAGCCTCCATTCGTTCATATAGTACGTTTGTAAAAATTTTATAGACCGTTGGGAGTAGTAATATACCACGGTAGTTGTTGCAGTTTCGTTTATCACCTTTTTTTTTGAATCGGTATTATAATACTGTTTTGCCAAGCTTCTGGTATTTTTTCTTGTAACCAGATCGTTTCTATGAGTTCGTAGATTTGCCGATGTAATGCATCACCGCCGTATTTTACGAGTTCAGCAGGTATGTTATCTTCGCCGCTTGCCTTTCCATTTTTTAGCTTATTTAAAGCTTCTTTAACGTCTTCGTACGAGGGCTCTTGTAGCTGGTTTTCTGCTGTAAAGTAGTCTGCCTCGTACTCTGTTGAGATTTGTTGAGGATTATTTAGGACGTCCTTAAAGTAATCACGCCACCTGTGTAAAATTTGCTCCTCTTCATAGAGTGGTTCCCCCTCTTCATCAAGTTGAGGTTGAAACGATGTGATTTGTTTTTAATTTCCCTGTAAAAGTTGCGGTTATTCGTTTTTGCATTGACTTAAATTTTTTCAATTTTGGCTTTCATAAAAAGTTTTTTTTTCGTTTTATCAGTATTTCTGCTTCACGTCTGTAGTTTTCATATTCTTGACGTCTTTGCCGAGTTCTGGGTTGTGAGTATTTGTGATAGGTTTTTTATTTTATTTATTTATATACAGCTTATAAACTATTACAAATAGTATAAAAGCTTAATTTTTAAAGCTACAGCGACTAGGCCTTAATCTTACATATTTTTATACCCTGTACCTATAGGTACAAAGGGTATGCTAGATTTGCTAGATGTATGTAACGGACAGAAGGAGGCATGGCAGACCCCAAGTCCTTTATACCAAAGTGCTTATCATAACCTCGGGTAGCGATTGAGCCATGTCCGTCCGTCCGTCTGTCCGTCCGTATGAACACCTAGATTTCGGAGACTATAAGAGCTGGAGATACGAAACTTTACCAACTGGTGCGCATATTTCCTGAGAAGATGAAGTTTGTTGAATCATGTCGATATCTTTACCCGCAGTAGATTTTCGTAAGTAGTTTTTAGCCACACCGTTTAATATTTTCATCTGAAATTTAACAGAGCGATGCGTTGTCGTTACATGCATCTGTGTGTAAAAAATGAACAAAATCGGACAAATACAGCAAAAGTTATAGTCAAAAATGTACAAATTTCACCACCCTTGCCTATAAACTGCGTCAATATTTGACCAACGAGTATAAAATTAGATAGAGTGGAACGACTGGCCGTTAGCGTTTACTCGCTAGTTGCTCCTTTGAGCAATTATTAGGATTTGCTCGGGTCATGTAAGCAGTTGTATTTTGCATGCGTGCAAAGAGCATGGAAGAAAAACCCGATCGCCATCGTCTGTGCTGCTCTAATGTGTTAAGTTGTTGTTGGCTGCTGTGTTGCATATTTTGTTTTGGTTCTTCATTCATATTTGATTATCATGCAACTAGTAAAGTGTGCTTATGCATGAATATTTTATCAAGGGGCGGGCAGACATGTGAGGTTTTCTGTGTGTATTTCACCGAAAGAGATAGTAATTTTTGTTGTTGTATTTGTATACTTTTCAAAATTTATTCTTAATACAAATTTAATATTTTATTGTTGCTGCAACTACATAAGTTTTTTTCTTAAGGCTAAGTTGTTTAAATACATATATATAATTAACTCATGCTATCTTCTCAGAAGAAATAAGTCAAAAATTATGTTTAAATAATAAATTCAATTTGCATCTCGAGCAAATTCATATCAGCGTTAAGGCGTTAAGTAAGGTGCAGGAGTTAAAATGAAAATCTAAAAATAGCATTTGACGAACTCTTGCAATTGAACTCGGCTCTAAACTTCGTTGTTGGCTGTCGGCAATGTTTACAAATTCAGCCGCAGCTAAATTTGTATATTTTTCGTTTCTGAGCATTTATACCCTTTCTTAATACGTGGCTGCTATGACACTTTGCAAACGCGTTTGCTCTTACACTAACAACTGCATGCATAAATGGCGAAAAATACGAAGAAGAGTATTTTGCTATCGCCTCCCATTCTGCTGAACTGTTTTGCATTGTACGCACACAAGCACAATAAAACTCCCAAGTTTACATCGTCCCTTTACCGTTCATTAGAACTCTGTAAAAAACTAGGCCTACCTACAACTCCCTTTCCCCTGCCCAAATCCTTTTTGCCCCCTTGGATTTTCAACTCGTCCTGTTCAAGTATGGGCGTACGGTGTCCTATTGAAGTATGGGCGTCCGGTGTCCTATTTAAGTATAGGCTTACTGTGTTCTATTGAAGTATGGGCTGATTGATACGGGACATTCGGCTGATTTTACTAACGCAGCCACATAAGTCTAATCTGTTTATGACTCGAGTCAAGTTGTTTGTGTTGAGTTAATATGAGTGGTAAGTGAAGTGGGTGGCTTGCATTTAGAAATACAATGCACGGCGTTAACTTTTATTTCAATTATGTTTTTTTGAGTTGAAGTTATCTTAGAAGATTAAAGGTAATAGCGAATCATCTTTGGCTGCTTTGTCTTCTGCTTTGTTGCCTGCGATACCATAATGGCCAGGTATCCAGATTTTTTTCATATAAAAAAGGTCAAAAAAACGACAAATTGTTTTTTTTTTTTAATTTTAGTACATATCGTTTAAAAACAATTGACATGCAGATTCGTCATTGATGGCGTCATCAATCATCATCATTATCCTATCATCACAGTTCGGGGTGAACCATTCCTTCCGTTACAAATCGCCTCCAAGTGGTTCGGTTCTCAGCACTTCTTCTGATATTCGATATTCCCATCGCACTAATATCATTTTCCACATCTTCTCTCCATCTCATTCTTGGCCGACCTTTTCTTCTGCCACCTTGCGGCTTCGGGAAAAATCCAGCTTACTTTAGCGCTTACGAAGCGCTTACTTAGAAGTCGTAAGCGCTTCTCACTATATGGGACTCTGGCTTACATCGTCGCTTACTTTTATATGGGCATGGTCGCCAAAGTGGAGTGGTCGGTCCACTATCCGCATTATCATGTACACAGAATTGTAAGCGCTTACATTGCTGTCAACTTATTTTAAAAAGTAATGCATATTGTAAGCGCGAACATTAGCTCCCAATTTTTTTAAAAGGTCGTTAGAGCTAACATTGCTATATATTATTCTATAAGAAGTAAGGCAGCTTGTAAGCGCTTACTTATTTGCCCACTTTTTTAATAAAGTAAGTTACTTTGTAATCAATAAAAACAGTTTTAAATTATTAGATATGCAAAAATTATTTATTCAGTTAAACAATATTATACTTTTATTCTTTTTTATTAACAAATAGAGCAAAAACATCAACCTGCAAGAACATCCACATAAAAATCAGTGAAACATCTAGTTTTGATTGGCTTAAAATGAAATAATTAGAAGAGTTACTTACATATTTACTATTTTTGTTTGACTTATCGTTGTCAATTTCCTCAAGCTCTTTTGTGCTGTCGATTGGGAAGCATAGCTCTTTGGCGGTTTCCTTACTTATCAGCTGATTTAAAATAGCCAATATCTTGTGCTGATTGTTTTCAATGTTTTCTAATTTTTTCTTTATATCTTCAAGCTCTCATTGCTTCTCCGTAGCTGCCGCCTCTTTAAACTTAGTTGTCGTGATGTTAAACATTGTATGATGATAATTTTTTCTTTTCAAAAAGTATGTAATAAGTGAATGAAAACATTTTTATTTTTGAAAGGTAAACACACAAACTTATAAAGTATTTCATTAACACTAAAAGTCTCTGTCGATTGTGAATGTATTTGTGGTGTTATGACAATACCTTTATCCTTAGAACAAATTGGCTCTTCAAAAAATGATTCTGTGTCTATAAAACGTTTTCCTGATATAAATCCCTCATTATCTCTAATAAAAATATTCTCAATTTTAAATGGAATTAGTAAGTTTAAGCAACAATAATTGTTCGGCGTAGTTAATGTAAGCGTGTAGTTATTAGTTCGATATTTAATGATTTCCCCCTTGGCATTATACACAAATTTGGTAGCTTCTTTTTTTATGCGGATCTTTTTGTTATAATATTTTTTATGAATTTTTTCTAAAATTTTACAAGGGTTTTTAATATTCCGGTAACCGAATCCACATGTTTTATTCGGATTCGTTTTGAAACCGAATGTTTGGTGCTCCCGTTTCCACCAAACCGAATGTTTCATGTGCTTTGAAACCGAATGGTATGTTGCATGTGGAATTAAACCGAATCGCCAAAATAGGATTAAAAAAGCACGTATTTTATATTAAAATAATTTTTTAAATATTCTTTGATATTCTTAGATTCTATTATGCTAACTTTAAGTTGAATATTTATTGACATTTATTTTTAATTATTTTTTTTCTGAGTCAACCCAAAAATTAGCATGCACAGCCAAACCGAATTTTTATTTTGTTTGTGTATGTGTGCATATCGCATGGCCGAAAATTTCCCTTGTAACAAAAATAGCTAAGTCTTGTTTAATTTCAATAAATATTGTTGCTAAAGTAATACTATTATTGTGTTATTATTATTATTATTATTAATGGGGATAGAGATGTACTGCGACCCAAATGGATCTATTGTACCCCCTTCACGGCTCAGAGCTCTCCCAGAAGTCCAATAGCCTGCATATATTCCAGTATTTTGGTTGGACTTAGGGTAACAACGATCTCCGGTGAGAGAACGTACATGCCTAAAAACTTGTTTCTTTTGTTAATGACTGCCATGCATTCGCATAGTAAATGTATTGAAGTTTCTTCCTCCATGCTACAGAAGCGACATAGTCCACTATCCGCTATGCCAATTTTATTTAAGTGGCTGCGGAGCCTACAATGTCCCGTCAGGAGGCCCGTCAGGATCCTCACAGTATTTTTCCCGTGAGTTATCATGACTTTGAACCTCTTGCGGTTGTAGTTAGAGAGAAGGGCTTTTGCCTGCTTAAGTCCTGGTGTCTGTGCCCAGTGAAGCAGCCGTTTATTTTCCTCCTCCATTTTCAACAGGTCCCGTACCACATGGTTACCAATCCCACAATATGGTTCGGGTCCGATTAGCGGTGTTGCTGCACCGGTCCTTGCTAGTCTGTCTGCCAGCTCATTTCCAGGAATATTGTTATGTCCTGGAACCCATCTAATCGTGAGCTTATTCCTAGCACCTAATTTGTCTAGTGCAGTTCTCACTTCTTTTACCAGCCCTGATGTAATCTTGGCTCTACTTAATGCCTTTATCGCTGCTTGACTGTCAGACAGGATGGATATGTCCCTGCCGTGGTAGTTATTTTGCAGATTGAACTCTGCACACCTTCCAATAGCACAGACTTCAGCTTGGAAGATGCTGGTGTGTCTGCCTAGTGATTCGTAATACTTTGTCCTGGGTCCTACTACCCCCAGGCCACTCCCTTCATCCGTGAGGGACCCGTCTGTGTACCACTTTATTGTTTGTGGTTTCATTGGGTGAACTGCCGAAAGAGATGTCCAGGCCTCTTTCGTGCTGAGTTTAATATCAAAATTTTGATTGAATCTGTACTCAGCTAGCATTTCATCCCTTGGATGCAGAAGCATAGGAATGTCCTTTGCTAAGTCAGCAGCATCTTTTCTGGTGAGGTTGAAGTCAACTCCTTCCCTCCCAATTCTTATTAACGTAGCCTTCCGCTGCATATCGATAACGATATGAAGCGGTGTGACATCCATTAATATTTCTAGGGCCGCAGTAGGACAGGTGCGCATTGCTCCTGTCATACATATGCAGGCCATTCTTTGTAGTTTCTGCAATTTTGTTTTGGTCGTGCTAAGGTGCGCCCTGCTTCCCCAGGCTATTGCCCCATACGTGAGCATGGGTCTGACAACCATTAGGTAGAGCCATCTTATTATTCGTGGTGATGTACCCCACGATTTCCCGGCAATGCTTCTACACGTAAAGAGAGCCCTTGAGCACTTATTTATCGTGTTGTCTACATGAGTCCTGAAGTTAAGCTTGGAGTCAAAGGTTACTCCAAGGTACTTGACCTCATTACTCGCTTCTATGCTGCATCCTGATAGGGTTATATTCCTCATCCTTCCAAGTTTATATCTCCTTGTGAAGGGTACTATGACTGTCTTGGCAGGATTAAGACTCAGGCCTGCCTTTTTACACCAGTCATTAGTCTCCTTGAGACCTAGCTGAATAATGTCGCAGAGTGTATCCTCATACTTGCCTCTAGCTATGATGACGATGTCGTCCGCATAGCCTTGACATAGTATGCCTCTGCCAGCTAGTCTTTCCAGTAGCTCATCTACTAGCAGACTCCATAAGAGGGGTGATAGTACTCCGCCCTGAGGGCAGCCTCTTGTCGTCATTACTGTGGTGGATTGCCCACCAATAGTTGCTGTGGCTACTCTAGATGCCAGCAGTGAGTTTATCCATCTGCTGGTTGTTGCATCTAGGCCCCTTCTGGCCAGTGATGCGTTGACGGCCTCATGAGAGGCGTTATCAAAAGCACCCTGTATATCCAGGAAAGCGCATAGTGCCACTTCCTTATGAGTTAAAGATTCCTCAATAAGGGTTCTTAACTGATACAGTGCAGTATCCGTTGACCTTCCCGCTCTGTATGCATGTTGCATCCTTTGAAGAGGTCGCTGCACTAGAAGTGTGCTTCTAATTCTGAAGTCTACCAGCTTTTCCAACGTTTTCAGCAAAAACGAAGTTAAGCTGATAGGTCTGTATGCCTTTGGATTAGTGATATCTTTCTTCCCGGCTTTCGGGATGAAGACCACTCTAGCTATACTCCATGTATATGCCCTAGCGCAAGGCTGCTAACCAGTACTCTCCTGATAGGAGTCAAGAGGCTATTCAGTCCTTTTTGTAAAAGGACTGGATGTAACCCATCCACGCCCGGAGATTTGTAAGGCTGGAACGTTCCAATTGCCCATTTTAATCTCTCTGGCGTTACCGTTGACTTGGCAATGGCCCAGTCTGATCTGTTTCTACCTATTGGCATGGTTCTGCCTTCCGCCTGTGAGGTGCTTCCAGGGAAGTGCATGTCCAAGAGGAGTTCAAGTTTCTCCTTATTATTGTTTGTAAAGGAGTTATCCGATTTCTGGAGTGCAAGATTAACTTCTGGCATTCTTTTCGAAATCGCTTTGTGAAGTCTAGCTCCTTCACTTGTGTTCTTAATGGCTTCGCAAAAGGTCCTGTAGTTCCTTCGCTTGGCCTTTCTGATCTCTCTGTTATACAGAGTTAGGCTATCCCGGTAAGCGTCCCACTCTCCATAGCGCTTTGCTGTATTGAAGAGATGTCGGGTAACTTTCCGTAGCTTTTCGAGTTGGGAGTTCCACCATGGCGCGTCCTTCTCCTTCTTTGCATTCCCAAGTGGGCAACTTTCATTAAAGGCGTTCACTATACACGTGTTCAACTCCTCCACTGCACATTCCAGCTCAACAGGGTTTCTGGGCTTTCCAGATGCCCTGCTGGCTGTGTTTTGCGTAAGGGAGAGATTGAACTTATCCCAGTCTGTATTCCTGGGATTGCGTTTGCGTTCGCAACTCTTGAGATTTAACCCTAGATTAAATCTAATGATCCTGTGGTCTGACATAGACTCTTCAGGAGATACATGCCAATTGTTTATGTACGAGTTCAGTACCCTACTGGCCAAGGTTATATCAAGCACCTCGGATCTAGCCCTAGTTACGAAAGTCGGAACACTGCCGACGTTTATAATTTCTAGGCTACTACTTGAAATGAACTCTAAGAGAGACTCACCTCTAGCGTTTATGTCCGTGCTACCCCATACCACGTGATGCGCATTTGCATCGCATCCAATGATAACGGGTAGCTGCTGTCTCCTGCAGTGCTCCACAAGGGCTTGGACCTCGGGCGGTGGGCAGGTTTCATCCCCCGCAAAATAGACGGAGGCTACTACGAGTGCCTTCACTCCACCGGCTTCTTCGACCATGATAGGAACACAGTCACCAGTGAGGAATTCTGTAAGTACATTAAAATTAATACTTCTACTTGCCAAGATACAGGCTCTAGGGAGTGGGTCCCTATGGTCCCAAATTAACTTGGCGTCATTCACGTACAGTCCTTTTATGCCCTGGTTGTACCAGGCTAGCCCGAGGTGTTGTTTGGTGAACATCCTTGCCAGTACGGCCGACGCCGCCTTGGCACGGTGGATGTTCACCTGGGCTATCCCTATACTTCCGATCATAAGATCGGCTCCACCACCGGCGTCTGGGGTCTGGAGGTCGTCTCCAGATCCCCTTCTTCTTCCTCACCTAGCTCCATTGCTAGTTCTTGTGAGGACATTGGAGGTTGATCCTCAATGTTGCAGCTCGCCTCGATTACTGTGACATCGAGTTCCTCTTCATCATCAGCTACATCTATCAGAGAGTCAGAGGTGTTCAGACCCTCCGTTTCAACAGCGGGTTGGGTGAGTAGGGCCGGCTCATGCAATGTTTTGGCAGCCGTTTTGCCCTTTCTCAGCCCACTCACTGGTATACTGCCGAACCTATAGTTCAGCTTGTGTCCCTTCTGGATAATTTCGGCACAGGAGCTATCGTCAATGCCGAGGACGAGGAGTAAACCACCTCCTTCGCTCTTCCTCGACAATAACCTCCAGTGCTCCGTATCTAGAAGGTTTTGCTTCCGTATAAGCTCCAGGACCCATTCGGTCGGCTTGTCCGTTCTGGGACAGAAAATGGTGATATTGTGTGACGACGGTATGTCGTCTCCCATTTTTGTCTCTAGCGGGACCCCTTTCCACATACTAAGGGTGGGGACCGCTAGCCGCAACCACTCAGCCGACCCTTCGTCAGCGCAGTCTACGACTAGATGTCCGACCCTAAAGTGGACTCCATCAAACACTATTGGGGAGTCCCAGCCTGAAGTGACCAGCTCCTCCAATATTGCTTCCTCAAGCAGTGTCAGCTCTTCACTGCTGAGGATTACCTGAGGATACTCCTCAGGCACTATCGCAACCTTTACCTTTCTAGCTGCGGCCGCGTACGTTGGCCTCTCTTCGGTCACCCTGGGTGTCAGGGGTTGGTCCCTGACTTCCAGAGCAGCTTCAGAGGTGCTCACCGCTTTTGCTGGCCTCTCTTCGGCCACCTTGGATGTCGAGGGTTGGTCCTCGACTTCCAGAGCAGCTCTAGAGGTGCTAGCTACTTCCGTAGATACTACTGCGGTCCTTGTTTCCACACGCACCCTCTTTGGCGTGTCGGATGGTGGCGTGAGTGCACTGCTCAGCCTTTTCGGAGCAGGGGTAGAGCCCTGCTCCTGCTGAGGACGTGGCTGCTTTGCCAGTGCCAGCGCCTCATCAGGTGATTTACCCTGCTGCAGATACCTAATGTACCATTTCACCTTGGCGCCGCTCAGCCCTCTGCGGTTCGGGTCATCCCGAGCCCCAGGTTCGCCAAGTTCAGGTCTTGGGGGCTTCACTTTGCCAGCTTGCCTTGGGTTGGCACTGCTGCTAGTTCCGGCTGCCGGGTGTGGTGTAACACCCACTACACGGCCTCCCGAACTCTGCTTCTTCTCATTTATTCTCCTGTCAGGAGCTACTTTTGGTGATTTCACCAATGAGGGCCGCTCCCTGTCGAGGTCACGGTCCTCAAACTGTTTTGCAACAGCTCCCGCAGTTACACCCTGCGGTATTTTTAGGAATTTTTCTTTATTCATACTCATATGGACCCACGAGTAGCGGAGAAATATACTGTCCACCCGGGCAGAGATCCGCAGTACCCGGGTAAGGCTCACCAGACTAGGCGGTCGCCACTTGCCTAGACTCTCCGTTAGTGACTGGGCTATTTATTTTCCGGGTCCCCAGCCAGGCTGACTCTCGGCACGGGTCGAATGACACCTTAGTCCGGCCCGGATATGTGGAAATTTTTAGGAGTTTCCAGCTCCAGTCCGACTACTATTAACCAGCCCCCTTAGCAGTGACAAGCCTAACTAAGGGGCTGTTTCCAGCCGCCCTCACGTGGAGAGTGTAGTCGCACTTCCGAGTCAGCAACAGTTACGGCACGCCCATTACGGTACATGTTGATCCCCCTGTTGCAGTCCTCGGCAGGCGGCCCTGTATTATTGTGTTATTTTATTTAATATTCAAAATAAGAAAAAACTAGCAATATTTTAATGAACATTATATGTAAACAACATGTACTTATAAAAAGATGCAAGACTGCGGCAGCCATGTCAGCTGTTTTGTATCAAACAAAAATTTCGCGCCAACAAACAGAATTTAAGTATGTACATATTTAATCAAAGGAATTTAATGCTTAAAAATACATATTTATTGCAGGGGAAATCACAAAAGCAGCGGGTAGGATATGATTCTCCATAATCTTATTCCTTCTCTTAGCTTCAAAACTAGCAATTGAGTAAATAAATGACATTTTTGCAATATTTGCAAATTTTAAACAAGAGGCAGTCAGCTGGTTATACCAAAACATATGTGAATTTATCGATAAAAACGAGGGAAATATACAAAAGTATCGAAAATAAAAAAGGAAATTATCGACAAAAAATTCGGATACCGGAGCACGCAAAACCGAATCCGAACAAAATTGTTCGGTTTGGATTTCTCGGTTACCGGAGCACGGCTGATTATGAATTTACTAATATTTTTCGAAACCAGTGGCTTTCAGGCATTGGTGAGGTCCAATGGAATCGATGCACTTTAGCACAACACCAACAAACATCCAAACAGCTCGTGGCGCTTGCACTATATACAGTACAAAGAGTATATATTCAGCCGTGCTCCGGTAACCGAGAAATCCAAACCGAACAATTTTGTTCGGATTCGGTTTTGCGTGGGTTGACTCAGAAAAAAAATAATTAAAAGTAAATGTCAATAAATATTCAACTTAAAGTTAGCATAAATAGAATCTAAGAATATCAAAGAATATTTAATAAATTATTTTAATATAAAATACGTGCTTTTTTAATCCTATTTTGGCGATTCGGTGCAACATACCATTCGGTTTCAAAGCACATGAAACATTCGGTTTGGTGGAAACGGGAGCACCAAACATTCGGTTTCAAAACGAATCCGAATAAAACATGTGGATTCGGTTACCGGAGCACGGCTGATTATATAACTCTTTTTCCGGACATACTTTTCTTGCATAAAATACACTAACTGCAAGTACAGTCGATCGGCTAATGGCTAGCAAAGTTGTTAGGACAGTAGCAAACAGTTTACAGAAACAAGGAATGCAAAATAAACGGTAAAAAAGTAGCGGGATCGACCACAAGCAAATTCCAAAGGGTTGTAAAAACACTTTCTTGACACGCTTGAAAATGTGTGATTTTAGTTTTTAGCCTTGTTTTTTATTAATTTAATGCATTGAATGCTACATTTTTATGTTATTATATTGTTTAAAATTACTTAATTAACCATACTGAATACTTTGTTTTATGGAAAAATGATCAACAAATATATATTTTTGCGAACAAACATAAAATTTGATGTTTTTTCCCCGTGTAAAAACACTTTCTTAACCTACTGTATATGTATGTGTGTATGTGCGAGTTAGCACCAGCTCGTTGTTCTCATTAATACTTCCAATTAATTAATGTTTTCAACATAAATTCATAAAACCCTTCCTTCATAATATTTGATCTTGCAAATTAACGCATAAAAAGATAGATATTTTAATTTGAAATAACATTTTTAATTTTTTTCATGAATTGCTGATTTTACGTGTCAGCCTGTCAATATGACAGCAAGATGTTATATGTTAGATGCTAGATGTTGTCAGTGTGAATCGCTATTTCACATCTTCAAGAAATCCCATGCGTTCCGCTTAAATGTGCTCAGTTTGAAAAGCCTATTAAACATTTTGAGATCATCAAAGCTCCTAGGTTTTCGAGAAAACTCACTTGGAATATGAGGCGATAAAGCAAGCATTCTGTCATTCAAATTCGATTTAAGTAAATTACTAATTCGAAATTACAGGAACTTATTAAAGAAAATGTGGTACAGTCGAGGCGGTGCCCGACAGTGGAATACCCTGTACCTTTTGTCTCGCAAACAATTTTTCCTGCATATTCCTTCTACGAACTTTCCAATTGGAATTTTTTTTTTTTTTTGGTGAAATTCGATATTTATACTTATAAGTTCCCTAAATTTTTACCGATTTTGATGAAACTCGAATGTTACGTCAAAGAAGTTATTTAAAGTATATGGGGTAAGTTTCAAGTTGGTATGTTGAGGGGTGTGGGAGAAAACACTGTAAATCGATTGCGGGGGGTGGTGGGACCGCATCGATAAAATTTGGATGTGGACTTGTTCATTAGAGCCACATGAATCAGCTTACCAAAAATTGTGATTCTAGGTCACTTGTAACCATAATTACGATGAGTCAAATATTGATGCACTTTATGGGCAAGGGGCAGTGAAATTTGTACATTTTTGACTATAACTTTTTCTGTATTTGTCCGATCTTGTTCATTTTTTACACATAGATGCATGTATCCACAACGCATCGCTCTGTTAAATTTCAAATGAAAATATTAAACGGTGTGGCTAAAAACCGCGAAAATCTACAGCGGGGGAACGGGGAAAGATATTGACATGATTCAACAAACTTCATCTGCTTAGGAAATATGCGCACCAGCTGGTAAAGTTTTGTGTCTCTAGCTCTTATAGTCTCCGAGATCTAGGCGTTCATACGTACGGACAGACGGACGGACATGGCTCAATCGCTACCCGAGGTTATGATAAGCATTTTGGTATAAAGGACTTGGGGTCTGCCACGCCTCCTTCTGTCCGTTACATACATTGCACAAATCTAGTATACCCTTTGTACCTATAGGTACAGGGTATAAAAATCAACCTAACAAATTTTTTTATTACACCTAAGTCGATCAGATGCATAGGATCAAGCGGAAACTGCGAAATCATTTTTACTTCTAGCGTTTCAAGTTCATGGGCATTGTTCATAAAAAAGGTCTGATGGTGGTTTGCATATGTCCTTTTTTTAAAATCGTCATCATGTGTGCATTTCATACGCATATTAAAGATTTGGCAGGAGCATCACAAATAAACGCCCCCAATGTACACTTTATAAATTTGTTTCCTACTTTTGCTCCAAATTCCGAAATTTTTTTCATTTCCTCCACAAAATCATGTAAATAGACATTAATAGAATGCGGCTTTGTTGTTCCTATGCAAGTGCCTATAAAAAATACATCATTTGAAACATTAGAGAAACTATAATCAAAAACACGCACTTTAAAAGCAGACAACATTAAAACATGAAGTACCACAAAAATATAATTTTAAAGCACACAAATTAAAACATAAAGCATATATGTTTATATGTAGGCAAAAAATAAATATAATTTGTAATTACACAACAATTTTACATACGTATGTATGTACCTCTCACTGTCACTATTGAAAAGCAACTAAATTCTGATTTCATCAAAATTTTGTATGCGAAAACAAACGAGTATGTACAACAGACAAGAAGAAAATATAACGTATATATATAATATATTATAATATTTTGGTAAAAACAAACAAGCGTCCAAAGCATAAAAAGAAGAAAAGTAACTGCAATACGCAAAAGTGAATAACTCAGTTAAGCGATGTTTTTTAGCATACAAAACTGCCGGGGCGGCAGCGAGACTTTCAGCGCACACAAAACTGCCGGAAAGTAATCGCCACTTTCATCACTTAAAAATCTCAGCGCTTCTACGATTTCCCGCTGGGTACTTTGCAACAAGAGCGTGGCAACGCCAGAGAATTGGCTGAGAGAATTTCAGTACAAAAAGCACGCACACATGCATGCGTTTTGTGTACAACACAGTACGTGTGAACCATAGGCCCATGGGATAGGGCCGTGCCGACCACTGCTGTATGCTCAGAAGCGATGATTATTTACAAAAGATGCAGCAGACAGACAATGTATATGCGTCCTAAAAATGCACTCAGCAGTTTTATAATAAAAAAAAAACGTACGTTAAAGTCGGGCGCGGACGACTTTGGGATACCCAGTACCACCACATTACAATCAAGTCCGATATATTGCTTACAAACTGCAAACGATATTTCTTTGCCAAACAAACGAAACACAACGAATTTTGTACAAAAAGCGTTTTTTGACTGATTGATCCTATGGGAGCTATATGATACAGTCAACAGATTTTGATAAAATTTAGTACAGTGTGGAAGATCTCTAAAAAACTTCTGAATGCCAAATTTGGTTACAATATCTTCACAAACAAACGAAACAACAAATTTTGTACAAAAAGCGTTTTTTTGACCGATTTTTCCTATGGGAGCTATATGATATAGTCAACCGATTTTGATCAAATTTGGTACAGTGTTGAAGATCTCTAAAAAACTTCCGAATGCCAAATTTGGTTACAATATCTTCACAAACAAACGAAACACAACGAATTTTGTGCAAAAAACGTTTTCTGCCCTATGGGAGCTATATGATACAGTCAACCGATTTTGATAAAATTTGGTACAGTGATTGGAAACTCTAAAAACCACCACATTACAATCAAGTCCGATATATTGCTTACAAACTGCAAACGATATTTCTTTGCCAAACAAACGAAACACAACGAATTTTGTACAAAAAGCGTTTTTTTGACTGATTGATCCTATGGGAGCTATATGATACAGTCAACAGATTTTGATAAAATTTAGTACAGTGTGGAAGATCTCTAAAAAACTTCTGAATGCCAAATTTGGTTACAATATCTTCACAAACAAACGAAACAACAAATTTTGTACAAAAAGCGTTTTTTTGACCGATTTTTCCTATGGGAGCTATATGATATAGTCAACCGATTTTGATCAAATTTGGTACAGTGTTGAAGATCTCTAAAAAACTTCCGAATGCCAAATTTGGTTACAATATCTTCACAAACAAACGAAACACAACGAATTTTGTGCAAAAAACGTTTTCTGCCCTATGGGAGCTATATGATACAGTCAACCGATTTTGATAAAATTTGGTACAGTGATTGGAAACTCTAAAAAACTTTTGAGTACCAAATTTGGTTACGATATCTTCATAAAAAAACGAATTATTTATCTAAAACTTTCGAGGTTCTCTGAAACACCCCTATGGGAGCTATATAATATATCCCCGATATCCAAAATATAAAATAAACTTGCATCCCCTGACATAATAACGCATCTAATCTGAAAATTTGGTTGCTCTAGCTCTTACCATCTCTGAGATCTAGGCGTTCATACAGACAGACGGACAGACGGATATGGGTATATCGACTTCTCTAGTCACCCTGATCATACGTCTCCGACGTCTCCTTCTGTATGTTACATACATTTTCGGCTTGCACAAACTTAATGTACCGTTTGTACCATACGGTACAGATTATAAAGATGGCGTACGTTAAAGTCGGGCGCGGACGACTTTGGGATACCCTGTACCACCACATTGCAATCAAGTCCGATATATTGCTTACAAACTCCAAAAGATATTTCTTTGCCAAATAAACGAAACACAACGAATTTTGTACAAAAAACGTTTTTTTGGTCCTATGGGAGCTATATGATATAGTCAACCGATTTTGATCAAATTTGGTACAGTGCTTGGGAACTCTAAAAAACTTCTTAATGCCAAATGTGGTTACGGTATGTTCACAAATAAAAGAAACGCAACGAATTTTGTACAAAACACGATTTTTTAACCGATTGGTCCTATGGGATCTATATGATATAGTCAACCGACTTTGATCAAATTTGGTATAGTGCTTGGGAACTCTAAAAAACTTCTTAATGCCAAATTTGGTTACAATATCTTCACAAACAAACGAAACACAACGAATTTTGTACAAAAAACAAATTTTCGACCGATCGATCCTATGGGACCTATATGATATAGTCAACCGATTTTGATAAGATTTGGTACAGTGCTGGGGGTTTCTAAAAAACTTCTGAATGCCAAATTTGGTTACAATATCTTCACAAACAAACGAAACACAACAAATTTTGTACAAAAAGCGATTTTTTGACCGATTGGCCCTATGGGAGCTATATAATATAGTCAACCGATTTTGATCAAATTTGGTACAGTGTTGAACATCTCTAAAAAACTTCTTAATGTCAAATTTGGTTACAATATCTTCACAAACAAACGAAACACAACAAATTTTGTACAAAAAGCGATTTTTTGACCGATTGGCCCTATGGGAGCTATATGATATAGTCAACCGATTTTGATAAAATTTGGTACAGTGTTGAACATCTCCAAAAAACTTCTGAATGCCAAATTTGGTTACAATATCTTTACAAATAAACGAAACACAACGAATTTTGTACAAAACACGATTTTTTGACCGATTTGTCCTATGGGAGCTATATGATATAGTCAACCGATTTTGATCAAATTTGGTACAGTGCACATTGGGCCAGAAAGCCAAATTTTTGGCATAAATTCGAAAAATAAAGTTACAGAAATGAAATTTGGTGTAGTTGTGTGTAATGACATTTATAAGAACTGAGATAAATTTCAGACCGATCCGACCACGCCCACTCCCACCGCCGATATAAGGTGAATTTTTGATGGTTGCGATTTTTTAACTAATGCACTATTAATGACGCGACTTATAAACATAATTTATAAAATAGTTTTATTTATTTATTTTATTTATTTATTTATTTTAGTTTACAAATAATATTAAAAATTCGAATAAAATAATCAATTTTTAACAGTCGTTTTCCACATACAATTCAGTCGAAAAGAAATTTTCATTTTCGTCTTCAGAATGATCAGTATCATCATCTATTGAAGTGTTACAATTATCAGTGTCACTGTGATTATCTGTAGAATTATTATTGTTATTTAGGATATAATTATCACAATTATTTATAAAGCTTTGCGGTTCTAAAAGGTTGATCACAGCTGCCGGTAATGGTTTTTTTTTGCTTTGAGCAAATCTTTTATTTAGAAAAAAGCTTGATACAAGAGGATCTGAGGAATCCATTGCTCGCTGAAAAACATCAGTCATGTTATTTAGTCTCGTGTTCTTCCGAGCATGTGATAGCCTGTCACTTTTGTAATATTTGTTGCGTGCTTCTGACCCCAAATCAGATGCTAACTTTCTCTTTAAACGTGGTCCAGCATCGCTATAATCCATCGGTAGAATAGTGTTTGAAAATGACTTTATAGGCTTGGTTAATGATGTGGAACCTAAGCTATCGAATAAAAAAATCATTTTTGGTGACAGCCACTTGGAATGTTTTTCCTTAAAAGTCCTCAAATTTCTGCCGCATTTTGGCAAGATTCTTTCGATATGAATAGCAAAATTTTTTATTTTTGCATCAATTTCACATTTTTTCTCTGCGCTTAAGTTGTAGTCTTGAAGTTGGTCAAATATCCAGCGCGAAACATCGGACGCCTTTCGACTATTGTCAATCCAGATACTGAGCAGCGTTGCATAGCAGAACTCAACCGTAGCTACAAAATGACAATACCCGAAAAGCCGCAAAAAGCCGCAAAAAGCATAAAAAGCGTAAATTAGTATATATTTTGTACTATTATGTTACATTAATACTTTTTTGCAGAAGCTTGCAGAAAGTTTTTTTTTATTCCATAATAGACGGGCAAGTTGGTTAAGTTTTCCCTAACTAAGGACAACACAAAACAATACACATATATAACAAATAAACAAACATAAGGAAACACCTTTTTAACATAAACATTCTACATACCCGTACCTTTATTTTCCATTATTAATATTATCTTAATATTTAAAATTATTAAAAATACAAGCCGCAAAGTTATCAAAAAATTTCGCGCCGTTTTTACTGCAACGCACAGCTGATCGAACATGTAACTTTGTAGGGCTGCCAAAACTTCAGGGTTGCAATAAAATCAATAATATTTTTGAATTTTTAGTAACTAGGGTATTGATTACAAAATGGCAATGCTAAAAAACGATTCTGTTTCTATAAATTTTATGAATTTATGCCAAAAAATCGGCTTTCTGGCCCAATGTGCAGTGCTTGGGATCTCTAAAAAACTTCTACATGCCAAATTTGGTTACAATATCTTCACAAACAAACGAAACACAACGAATTTTGTGCAAAAAACGTTTTTTTGACCGATCGGCCCTACGGGAGCTATATGATATAGTCAACCGATTTTGATAAAATTTGGTACAGTGTTGAAGATCTCTACAAAACTTCTGAATGCCAAATTTGGTTACAATATCTTCACAAACAAACGAAACACAACAAATTTTGTACAAAAAGCGATTTTTTGACCGATTGGCCCTATGGGAGCTATATAATATAGTCAACCGATTTTGATCAAATTTGGTACAGTGTTGAACATCTCTAAAAAACTTCTTAATGTCAAATTTGGTTACAATATCTTCACAAACAAACGAAACACAACGAATTTTGTACAAAAAACAAATTTTCGACCGATCGATCCTATGGGACCTATATGATATAGTCAACCGATTTTGATAAAATTTGGTACAGTGCTGGTACTTCCGATTACCAAATTTGGTTATGATATCTTCATAAACAAACGAATTATCCATCTAAAGCTTTTGCTTTTTTTCGAGGTCCTCTGAAACACCCCTATGGGAGCTATATAATGTAGTCCCGATATCAAAAAAATAAAATAAACTTGTCTCCTATGGATTAATAAGGGATCTTATCTGAAAGTTTGGTTGCTCTAGCTCTTACCATCTCTGAGATCTAGGCGTTCATACGGACAGACGGACATGGGTATATCGACTTCTCTAGTCACTCTGATCATACTTTAGGTAACTTTGGGGGGTCTCCGACTTCTCCTTCTGTACGTTACATACATTTTCGGCTTGCACAAACACAATATACCCTTTGTACCATACGGTACAGGGTATAAAAATTAAAAAGCGGAGCGCGGTGAAAACACAACCAACAGTGACGTTTATGTGGTTACTGTTGGTTTGGTTATATAAGTATTTTCAAATAATAAAATGGAATTAACAAACAAACCAAGAGATGACTATATTTTCATAATACACATTTCAAAATTAACTAACGAAAGCAAAAGATAATACAGGCCACAAAAAAAGTAATTTAAGTGTAAACTTAACAGGTTTCTCATGGATTTTGAGCAGCCGAATCCGAAGTCCAAAAGTCTGCCACATGTAAAGTTTACACCACTTTTTTTTGTAAGCCTGTTAGCTATAACAAAAAAATGTTCTGTTCCAGCCAGAATTGCAGTCTCATAATCTTTAAACTAATTTGAGATCCATTCAAATAAAATCATGTCAACGTTTTTAGATTTAAGCGAACTCTGCTTGTCGCTCACTATATTGCCAGCCTTGCTAAACTTTAAAAAGTATTACCTTCCAGTAATTCAACGGGCACATGCTTGAATCTAAGTTTTCGACATTAAAATATTGTCGAAGTGCCAAAATTGAGTCAACCCTACTGTTGAGCTACCAATATTTTTTTGCTAGCATTTATTTTAAACCGGCTGAACTGAAGCAGAATATTCAATAATAACAAGTGGTTTAACTAATTTGTATTATGTTTATTGTATATAAAGTTTATTAAGCGATATAATGTGTTATAGGTTAAATATAAAGGTGCGTAGATGCGTTGAGGTATGATTAGCGACGAGTGATTACAGATCTGCATTGGCAAACCATTAGGCGGAGTAGCCGATAATAGGTGAAGCGTCAAATAGCTTTGAGAGAGGTCGGCGTTGCATCCGAAGCATACAATGCGCTTGCGCGAATGCTTACAAAGTTTAAGAGAGAGGTTTATCAAGAGAGTTCTCTTGCCGCGCAGGGCAAGTTACAATATAAAGAGAATAATTATTAATGCCGAGTTAAGTTATAGCTGCTTTCAACCCATCCAAGACGCGTGTTTTGTAGGAGTGGCAGACCTGGGGCCAGCTTTATTTGGCCGATGCACAGCAGCTCGTAGAATAAACTAGCTCCAATAAGCAAGTCGACAGGTTGTAGTTTAAAGAACGATGGATCGGCTAGACGAACGTTGGCAGGAATGTTCCAATTCCTAATGTTTACAGCGCACCCTGGCTGCCGGTCTGCTAATGTTGGTGCTATCATGGCTGTGATGCTGTTAGAGTACCTAGAATGCAAGGAAAATGTTACTGAAGTACTCTCAGTAGGAAATTGTGAATCTCCCAAGCCTGAGACGTTGGTGGAGGACTTAGATTTCTTCAATTTCAACTTGTTAGCGAGGCGTGATGTCATCAAATGCAGCTGAGACCCAGAATCCAACAAGCCACGACATGGTACAAGTTTGCCTGCCTTTTACAAGTACGACAGCAGTAGCCAACAGCACAGCGTTACTGTTGTAGCTTTGAGCAACAAGAGAGGTAACAGTGGGCTGAGTTGCGCTTTGAGCAACAAGAGAGGTAACAGTGGGCTGAGTTGCGCTTTGAGCTGACGCTGCTGCTGGAGCAGGTGACTGCATTAAAGTTGATGCATAGTGTTGAGGTATATCGTTGTTACGCAAATGGAGCAAATTGTGATGCCTAGAACCACATTTACGACAACTTTCAGAATTGCATGCTGATAGACGATGGCCTTTTTTTAAACAGTTGAGGCATAATGACCTCCTCTTTGCTTCCTCAAGGCGTAGAGCAGGGGACAAATTCCCAAAGACAGTGCAATAATTGATG
Organism: Chymomyza fuscimana; assembly: GCA_949987675.1. Lineage (NCBI taxonomy): Eukaryota > Metazoa > Arthropoda > Insecta > Diptera > Drosophilidae > Chymomyza > Chymomyza fuscimana. Next base: position 56,671,326 of record OX465089.1, read on the forward strand.
GTGTGGCCATTTTCGTCACAAAAAGTGCATTCGGCGTTAGCAGAGTTGTAAACAATAGACGAGGTCTGCCTTCTAGTTTGTGTAGTTTTTTCGATATGAGCACTAGACGAGTAATTAGTCATAGAAAAGTCCACACTCTCCAGAGTTCTGCATCGCTGTTCCAAAAAATTGGCAAATTGTTCCCAAGAAGGTATTTGATTTACAAAGGTTTGCTCCGCAAGTCTTTCTTCCCCCTTAGCTTGTGATGCATGATCCAATTTCTGTAGAAGCACTTGTGTGATTATGCATTCGGCGATTTGCTCAACGTTATCCAAACTTCTTAGTGCTCGAATATGTGCCTCAAAATTTCTGTAACGTGTGCCTGAAAAACTAAACGGCGGTTATAAAATCGCTTTTGTAAGAGATCTAATGCGATAGTATAGTTAGCTTCAGAAATTTCCAACGATCGTACTGCATCCAGCGCGGTACCTTGAAGACAGGAACGCAGATGTTGCATTTTTTCAATATTTGTGAGATCCGGGTTGTTTTCTATAATAGTGGTGAACATCGAATAAAAATCTGCACAGCTGGTGTAACTTTTGTACACGGCACTCACTTTGCGCTTCAAAAATAACACCCTATTTGCATTTTGATCGGCTGATGTAATGTCACTTTCAGAAAGCATAGTTAAAGAATGGGCAAAACGCAATAACCGCTAGATCGCAACAACAAAAGACCGCGAAAGTTTATAAGCAAAAGCTTTTGTGCATATACGTTTATATGTTTTTGCGAGTATGTATGTTATGTAGCTATTGAACCGTTATGCGCTTATGTATATTTAATTATATATTTTAACTTGCACTTTGACACTGCTGCAGTTTAATACCGATTTAAAACGTTATTAGCTTGTTGTGTTACAATATAAAATAATTTAATATACTTTGAATTATCACGATCGGGGTCACCAAAATGTTGAGCTAACAATATTTTTTGCTAGCATTTATTTTAAACCGGCTGAACTGAAGCAGAGTGTTTAATAATAACAAGTGGTTTAACTAATTTGTATTATGTTTATTGTATATAAAGTTTATTAAGCGATATAATGTGTTATAGGTTAGGTATAAAGGTGCGTAGATGCGTTGAGGTATGATTAGCGACGAGTGATTACTGATCTGCATTGGCAAACCATTAGACGAAGTAGCCGATAATAGGTGAAGCGACAAATAGCTTTGAGAGAGGTCGGCGTTGCAGTATCCAACCATAATTGATTCGGGGATGGTAAGTGAAGCGAACGTTAGTGTAATTAGGCCGGTTTCTTTGAGCGTGTTGTTCTCCTTTTTTAGTATGTTCAGTACTTCAGTAATTTTTTGAGTTTTTAGTTCATTTAGGATAGTTTCTTCATCAATGTTGCGTAGTTCATTGAAGCAGATAACACCCTTGCAAAAATTGAGCCTTTGTGTTCGGTAACTGTGATACCAAATGCACTGAGTTTTTTGTTTTTATTAATACAGCGCATAATCTTGTTTTTTTTTTTGCACATTTTTAATTAGAAACACGGATACATTTTCAAATTTATAGTCGGACCTGATTGTTTTTTTTTTTTTTTTTTTTTTGTTGTAGCAAGCGGTGGCATTGTTGTTGCTACCGGGCCGTGGCCCTAACTGTACAGTTAGTTAACTGTTCTGAGTGAGTAATTTGCTTTGTGCACTTGTTCACATGAAATAGGTTTTAATGGTTGTTTTTTTTTTGGCTTTTTAGTTTGTTGGTTTAAGCGTAGTTTGAAAGTCGTACGTCTTAATCCTTTAAAGCTGAGAGAATAACTGTTAAACCAAATTATCGATTCGCAATGTAAGAAATTCTAAGTTTTTTTATAATTTATACTAATTTAGTTAGTCTGACAAAGATACTAATTTAATGCCATAACTTTTTGGTAGAAACACTAAAAGTCTTCCCTATGTATTGTTTTATCGCTGAGGTATCCTTGAACATTAATATAAGAAGCATCAACACCATTTGGCATGAAAAGTTAATTAATATTTTTATATTTATCTACAAAATAAAGCACTTTTTTCATAATTTAAACAAGGAGTGTGTATTCTATTAAATATTCCAAAAATGTATTCTAATTTATGACATCTTTGGAAAAAAATAACAATTCTTTTCACATATATATTTTTTTTTTAATTAAGAAATGTTCGTTTTATTTTTTTTTTATTTGCTTCACCAAATCGATTTCATTCAAAAATGGTTGGAAAATATTCAGTTGTTTAGTTACAATTAAATAAAGAGTTAAATTAAATTTAAAAACTAAAATTTTAGAAAAAAAATTTTTTGGCTATGAATCTATCATCATTATCAGTTTTTAAAAATCGTTTGGGGCAGTTTTCAGTACCTTATCCAGCTATACCCTTTATCGCACTGTTGATATCAGCCCCTCTTGCCATTTCGGGTCTTAAGTCAAAAAATTTAAAATACAGTTTTTTCATCCCCTTCAAAGAAATCCCCTTCCCTCCTTCGGCCTTCAGGTTTTATTATCTCAATAGAGTCAAAACGGTGTCCCCGGAGCGGTCTCTTGAGTGTGCTGAATAGCCAGAAGTCACACGGAGGCAAATCAGGTGAACAAGCAGGTTTCGGAACGATATTTGATGTATTTTTCGCGAAATGCTCACGAAGAACCAGTGCCGTGTGAAATGGCACATTATCGTCTCACCTCACAAAATGAAGCGTAGCTGCACAGCTGTCACTAAAAGTGCTACCAAGTTACAGAAAGAAACAAATTATCGATTGGAAAAATTATGGAAGTTTAAATTCAAAATTTCCTTTCCACCTTTCAATTTGATCACAGTAGTGTCGTTTCGATTTAAATCTCGGGTTGTGTACATTGCAAAAAAGTTGATCTGCAAAACTGCAAAATTGAGTACGGGTGATAGCAACTTACAAATTAACATTTTTATTGCGAACGAGTATCGTTAAAAATATGCATATAATTAAAAATGAACATAATTATTAACTTTCTTTATTTTTTATTTTTTTCAGGTGTATGAAATGTACGTAGCGGGATACAAATTTTTTGTTCTTTCTCCTGTTTTTACTTGTCATTGGGGACTTCAAAGAAAGCAAGCACGGCCTGCTTGGCGCGAACAGCAAAATAATTCCAATAGAAAAAAATTTGATATTTTTAAAAGCGAAATATTTGCACGCTACAAAAATGACCCTCTTTCTATGTTTAAGCACAAAAAGAGTGACCATAATAATAACTAAGCATGTGATGACAAATAAAATTTAATTTAATTTAAGCTGTTTGAATATTCGCATAACGTGGAGCACCGGCATAATCAGTAAAATCACAACGAATTATGACGAATCTATATACTACAACTTTAACTTCGATCCGTAAATCTATTAACGTCTTTAGAGACCTCTCTACCTTTGTAGTGGCGCTTGTAGCTTTTCGGTGTTATATGTTTATACACTGTACCGTATGTTACAGAGGGCATATTAAGTTTGTGCAAGCCGGAAATGTATGTAAAATAGAAGGAGACGTCGGAGACCCCCCAAAGTTACCTAAAGTAAGTCCGTCTGTCTGTATGAACGCCTAGATCTCATAGATGGTAAGAGCTAGTGCGACCAAATTTTCAGATTAGATGCGTTATTATGTCAGGGGAGACAAGTTTATTTTAATTTTTAGATATCGGGGTTATATTATATACCTCCCATAGGGGTGTTTCAGAGGACCTCGAAAAAAAACAAAAAGTTTTAGTTGAATCATTCGTTTGTTTGTGAAGATATCATAACCAAATTTTATCAAAATTCGACCAATCGACCAAACAATTGTTTTTTGTACAAAATTCGGTATGTTTCGTTTGTTTATGAAGATATCGTAACCAAATTCGGCAATTGGAAGTTTTTTAGAGTAACTAAGCACAGAATCAAAATGGATCAAAATCGGTTGACTATATCATATAGCTCCCATAGGACCGATAGGGCAAAAAAAACGTTTTTTGAACAAAATTCGTTGTGTTTCGTTTGTATATGAAGGTATCATAACCAAAGTTGTCATTCAGCAGTTTTTTATAGTACCCAAGCACTGAACCAAATTTAATCAAAATCGGATGAATATATCATATAGCCCCCATAAGACCAATCGTCCAAAAAATCGATTTTTGTACAAAATTCTATATGTTTCGATTGTTTATGCAGATATCGTAACCAAATTTGGCACTCTGAAGTTTTTTATAGGTCCCAAGCACTGTACCAAATTGGATCAAAATCGGTTGACTACATCATATAGCTCCCATAGGACCTTTTGTCTCAAAAAATTTTTCCTGCATATTCTGTCTAAGAACTTTCCAATAGGAATTTATTTTTTTTGGTGAAATTCGATATTTATACCTATAAGTTCCCTAAATTTTTACCGATTTTGATGAAACTCGAATGTCAAAGAAGTTATTTAAAGCATATGGGGTAAGTTTCAAGTTGGTATGTTGACGGGTGGGGGAGAAAACACGGTAAATCGATTGCGGGGGTGGGGGGACCGCATCGATAAAATTTGGATGTAGATGAACATGAATCAGCTTACCAAAAATTGTGATTTTAGATCACTTGTAACCATAATTACGTAGAGTCAAATATTGACGCAGTTTATAGGCAAGGGTGGTAAAATTTGTACATTTTTGACTATAACTTCATCTCAGGAAATATGCGCACCAGCTGGTAAAGTTTCGTATATTCTACGTTATGTGGACAAAATAGGCATAGAGGAACAGCTGATGACTTGAGCTTCTTGAGCTTCGAATAGTCCAAAAGCTCTTGGGCTGGAGTAGTGCATTAAGGGAATGTTCGTCGCTGCAGTAAATTGCATTGAAATACACATCAGCTCTAACGTCGCCGCAACTTTTGTTCGTTTTAACTGTAAGGGCATCTCTTATATCTAACTCCAGAAAACGGAAAAAATTGTTTCGATTCGGGAAAAAGACCGCTGAAAAATCATAAGAGTTTTTATTATTAAATTAATTATTTTAATAATAATGGAAAATTAAAATTTATTTCGAACGACAACAAAAAAAATATGTGTGTCCGCATTTAATAATGTTCGACAACTAAAACTTAGGCAAACTTCAAACTTATCTCTTAAGTCTAGCTTAAACTACCACGGCGAAGCGGGGTGAAGTTGCAAAGAGCGACGAAGGCTTTATTGGCCGCAGCTCCGCCCTACTCTCACTTCATGATAATGAAATTTTTTGATTATAAAAATAAAATTAGAGATTTAGGCTGAAGAAGCCTTTTAATAATTGGCAATGGCGCAAGTTTGTGTATTGCCGATACGTGCCTCCATTAGTCGTTTTTATGTCTACGACACTGACCATGCCATCCTGCCCGACGTGAGTGGCTACGACCCTGCCCACCACTGCTGCGGTGGAAGTTTGTACTCTGCGACGATGACGAGGTCTTCATCTTGAAGGTTGGGCTGTTGCTGGTGTCATTTGGCTCGCGTTTGCAGTCCCAGTACGTATTCACGGAACCATCTGTGCCAGAAATGTTGCTTGAGCGACGAGACAGCTCGCGGTCCACTTTAGCTGGCCAAAACCCATTTGTCAAAAGTCATTAAAATAATTTTTTTTAACCGCCATGTATCATATAAACATAAATCTGTAATGTTACGTACCACAAATTTTAACACTGCTGTTAATAAACAAAAGCACGTGTTTTTCAAATGTCAATATTTTGCATGCAACTTTAAATTGCTCAAAAAAATAATTAAGCAACAAAAGTGAAATTTTTATGATTCAGTCAGTGGTATGTAATATATGTTTGTGAATGTGAATTGCTAAAATTAATTTTGCCGTTCTCCCAATTGTGTGTAATTGCTCACCATTCAACAAGCAAAAATTTGTAACAAAAATGAGTTTTTAAATAGAGCTACAAAATGAACCCAGCTCATCCCACCAATAGAGTTTGTTGTTTGTGTTAGAATGTTCAATCATCTTTCAACACCTAAGGTTCGAAAATGCGAAGTTGTTTGCGACGTGGAAGTCAATGACGAACGACGAAGAACGCAAAACCATTTTTAATTGCTTTAAAGCGGCAATAACGGGCACCTGTTCTAAAGACGAATCGAGAATCTTAGCTGATAGAAGTAAACGCTTTTGCCACCGGTTGTCTTCGAATTGGACAAATTGCAAAAGAATTTTCAAGCAATTTGAAAGAAGACATGCAAATTGGCTAAATTCGGAAACAATTATTTGCATTAAAAAAAAGGAGAGACGCGTTAGACGGCCTAGAGTGCCATATATTTCAAAAAGTGGTAGAACTCAAAGAAAAGAAGCTGCAGATCTAGCAGCAAACGCAGCTGCGCGAAAGCATGGGCAAGCTGACCTTGCACACGTTTTAAAATTGTTGGCAATTCATCCAGCCAAATCCAAAAGCATTCGTAAATTATTAAGCGAGCCAGTTGCAAAGCCTATTAATATGCTTGCTAACGAAGCACTAGCTCTTATTTTAGATCAAGGGTTGACAAAACAACAATACTGTGCAGTTCGAGAGCTTACCAAAACCATACATCCATTATACAATATTTATCCATCATACAAGGAGGTTGCTGAAAAAAAAAGAATGCCGGCCAGATGACTTAAAAATAACTGAGTTGATAGCAGAGGCACCTCTACAAAGTCTTCTTGGCCCCACAGCTGCCCTTCTTGTACAATAACAAGAAGATGTTATTTTAATCGTAATATATAAGTCTGATCGATTGCATCATGCAAGGAAAAGCAGTCGATTAAATAATTTTACTGACGTATTCCTGCGAGCAGTAGACACATCAGATCCAATTATATCATCAATTAACCTAGACAGACGTATCCAAACACAAAAAAGACTGTGTCTTCCTTCTGAAGTTTTAAATTTATTGTCAAGCACTTTCAATAGTTCAGGCAGCATTTCTAACAATCAATATGGCGAGCTTGATATGGATCAACTCGAATTCCAATGCAACATAGAGCTTGACAACGAAGAGCATGAGGAATTACAATAAAATTAAAATTTATATTTTGAGGACTTTTTTTTTTTTTAATAAAAAAAAGAGCGTTACCACTCCCGTTTTTGCCACATCTACATTTATTTGGTTACCAATAAAAAAAGTAAACCAAAAAATGTTTTTTCGTTTTAAAGTTATTAATTAATTGCACTAAAAGTGGTCATTTGCCCCATAGTGCGTCCGTAGGAGTAGGTGCTTTGCAGTTTTCACACCGACCTCCCATAGACCTCCGAAGTGCGGTGCTCTTGGCGGTATGAACGCAAATTCGCATCCGCTTTTTGATGCGAATTCACGAATCGCATCCGCCTTCTCGTCAATCCAGTTCCGTTCTAAGCTTGTAGCCAACTAAACATAAACTGATTTTGTTTTTTGTACCACACAGCACCAAAGCCACGGCAGAGAGAACTAAATAGAAAGAGGCGAAAATTCTCTCCGAGTTCGAAAATGTTAAAAGATTAGCCAGAGCGAGGGCTCGCAAACACAATGCAAAGCAAACGAAACAAAATTCGAATTGGATCTTGCGTTTTGTTTATTTACCCTTTGTTATTATTTTTCATTTTTGCTTTTACTTTATTTGCAGTGCCGCAGCGTAAATCGGTTCATTTTGAATTGCAAGGCGGCATTGTTGTTACATTTTGTCTTTATGCAAGTTATGCGATGGCTTGTCATCGAATTATTATTGTCTTTAAAATCAAAATAACCCTTAAACAAAAATTGTAGTTAAAACATAAGAACGGAATCTGTAATAACAAAACAAAGAAAGTAAGAAAAAAAGAACTGCAGTTAGAAGTGTGCAAAGGGCCGAATGATTAAAAGAGAATTTAATAGAAGTTGGGTTAACGAATAAAGAAATCTAGAAGAGTAAGTTAGTTCTAATCTGGAGTTGAAAGTGGTCGGCAGAATAAAACGTGCTTGCACAAAAAAACACAAAAAACTTATTTTTATTGCAAATAAAAACCTAGTGATCTTAACTGGCGCCCAACGGTGGGTCGACGCGTGTAAATAATCCCAATGTTATAAAACGGATTTTGCGTCGATTTCCCGAAAAATAAAAACCATAAAAATAATCTCGTGAAAGAAAAGTCATAGCGACTTCGCGAGAACATTTAACATTTTTTTACATCAATTTCTTTACATTTCTTTAAATTTCGTCAACTGAAGGTCAAAGAGAGAAAAAAAACCATGAAAACAAAATATGAAAATCATTTAAATGTTAAATCTCAATTTATTTGATTAAACTAACATAAAAATAGCCCTTGAAAAAAATATATTGTGCTAAGAAAAGGGAGCAACTGTACCCAAGAGTTGCACGTGGAAAATACTTTGATATAAAAGGCTTACGTAATCGCAAGACCAACATAAAATCCGTTATGGAAAAAATAATAAAAGTAAAAAACAACTCAACTACGATTGAACAAAAACACAACTAAAGATTACCAAGAGAATATGCAATACCAGCAACAACAAGAAAAGACAAGACAAGAAGACGATTGGAGAAACATAGACACAAGAGGGCCAAAGAGGACTGGAGAAGCACCTGCGAAGGTAGAATAAAGTAAAGACATATAGAAAATAAAAAAATAGATTTTTGAATACGTAGAATATAGGAAAATAGAACATAAAATAAAATAGATAAATAACATAACATAAAAAAGTAAAATTAAGACATTGGAAAAATTTAAGTTTGACTAATAACTACATAAAAACTATTCGAAAAATATTGATAAAAACTATATCATCAAGAAAACAAAATAACATTTATAAAGGCCAATAAAATAAGAAAATAAAAAATTTTTGCGAGACTCGTAAAGGTGTAAAGCAAGCAAGGTGGAGGAATTAATTGCTGATTTGTCAAATTTTAGCCTAAAAAAAGAAGAGATGGCTACTGGAGGAGCATCCACTAGCGCAAGCAGCAACTCGGTGACTATTGAGCTGATACGAGTTCTTATAGACTCAAGAGTCCAGGGTTTGAAAGGTGAGATCGAATCTTTAAAGGCCCAATTAAATTCAGGTGTAGGAGCGATCGCTGATTTTAAACCAGAAACAATCAATAATAGTATAGTGTGTGATGAATCTTTTGAAATTATTAAGTCGGTCCCGGCCTTCTCAGGGAATTATGGTGCATATGTGAGCTGGAGGGAGTCAGCCGAGACGGCCATGTCATTGTATATTAGGGGTAGTCGCCGATACTACGCTGCACTGACAATTCTACGAAATAAAATAACTGGCGGTGCTAATGATGCACTTACGAATCATGGTACAGCCTTTAACTTCGATGCCATTCTGTCACGTCTAGATTTCGTCTACAGTGATAAACGCCCGATTCACATAATTGAGCAAGAATTGAGCGTCCATACACAGGGCAAATTGTCTGTCATGGACTATTACAATGAAGTCAATAAGAAATTGAATCTCTTGATAAATAAAACCATCATGACCTATGGAAAAGATAGTGTAGTGACCACCGAATCAAATAGGAAACATAGGCAAAACGCACTGCGAGTTTTTATTACAGGCTTAAATGGCCAAATTTCAGAGATTTTATTTTCTATAATCCCGACCGACTTACCTAATGCTCTGGCTTCGGTACAAGAACTAGAGTCCAACCATTTAAGGGCTTATTTTGCCTGCCGATTTGGAAGTCACGCCGATAGATCAGGATTACAAAATATTAATAGAAATGGGTATAAAAATCGTCACCATCAAAACAATTTGCGGTTTGATTACTCGAATAATCCAAGATCAAATACTTATGATCAAAATAACCCGCGTTTCGACAATGGAAACAACTTCAGACGAAATGGCTATAATACGAGAGGATCTAATCAGTTTAAGCATAGAATAGAGCCTATGGAGGTGGATGAATCGATTCGGAGACCAGGAGGCCAGGGATGTCGCCAGTTTTTCGTGAGAAGGGATTCAGGCCCCTCTCAACGACAACAAAATTTCGAAAGGTTTAAACGTGATAGAAGCGAAAGCGGCTCTCATCCAGCAAACAAACAGTTTCGTTTAAACAATATTGAAGAGAACCATTTTTTAGACCCGAGGGAAATGTAGGTTTGCCCTACATTTACCGAGAAGATAGGGAGTCCGTATATTCCGATTCTGGGACACAACATTCTGCTGAAAGCAGTTTCGAAAATGTTATAGGAGAAATAAAGAAACCCTTGAATCAATTCAAGCAACAACTCTTATTGAGCGGCGGTGCCGCCATAACCGTCCATGAGTCCTTTCAGATATTTGGTAACACAAGGCATATTATCGAGTTTGATACCGTAGGAAATCTTATTTCATTACTAAAAGAGTTCATTCAACCAGGATTAACAACTGCCGTTCACTGCACTTTAGAAGACCTATATGATATACAAGTTCAATTGAAGTCAACATTCACTAACAAATTTTTATTTACGCGAATTTTTGTACAAGATATCCTTAATGAAGAGGACAAAGCTATTATTATTGAGCAAGTTCATAGAGGCCTCGACGAAAATTACAAACAGATTACACGTCTTTACTACTGTCCTAATCTGTACAGAAAATTAAAACAGTTTATTAAGAGCTGTGAAATACGTTGTAAAAATAAATACAATAGACATCCTGTTGAAAAATCCAATCGCGAAGGTCCCTATTCCGGATAGAGAAGGAGAATACTTACATTTAGACATATTTTATGCTCAGCACCTTATCTTTCTAACGTGTATTGATGGTTACTCTTAGTTTTTAGTTGTTAAGCAAATTAATAATAAATTAAATATGGATTCCAAAGTTCTGGAAGTCTTACAACCTTTCCCATTAGCGAAAGACATTATGACCGATAACGAGCCTAGTTTCACGTCAGCTCAATTTAGAGCGTTTGCTCAGCGCAGTGGAATTTCACTTATTTTTACCGACCCTTACCATAGTTTAACAAATGGTCAAATCGAAAGGGTTCACTCGACTCTGGCCGAAACTGCCAGATGTGTTAAAGACGAATACCATCTCACTGAATATCCAGATTATTTTGCGTGCTGTTCAAAAATACAATATGAGCATTCATTCAGTTACCTCTCAGAAACCTTACGATGTACTTTTTAACAAAATACAGCATGACGGAATTTCTTCAAAGTTGAGCCTAGCTCAAAAAAGAATGCTGCAAGCCCACAATATAAATAAACATGAAAAAAAGTACCATTGTGGGGAGGTTATTTATGAAAAACGAATGTGCGACAGAAATAAGCTTGGTCCGCGATACAATAAACAAATAGTTCAAGAGGACTTGGGGAAAAAAGTAATGATAACTAATAGAGGTAGAATCATACACAAGAATAATATTAAGTCCTAATTTTTTTATGATGAAAAGAGATCCCTCTTGCTGACAGTCTTGTTGGATGTCTCAACCTTTAAAATCATGCGTTACAACTATATTCGATTCCCTCTTGGAATTGGACCATGCGAGCTTTACACCTCTAAGACAATAGCTGTAAATTATCAACTGAAAAACACGAAATAAATGTAATAGAAATATGTAATATATAAATACTTATGAGCCTAAGGCCTTTAGCTGCCAGTGCTTAATTTTAGTTAAGTTAGTTTTATAAGCTTTCTTAATCTTTATTAAATAAATAAATACTTATAAGTAATTCTAAGAAAAATATATTTAACACTTTTGTAAAGAAAAAGATGGCGTACGTTAAAGTCGGGCGCGGACGACTTTGGGATACCCTGTACCACCACATTGTAATCAAGTCCGATATATTACTTACGAACACTAAAAAAAATTCTTTGCCAAATTCAGTTACAATATTTTTATAAACAAACGAAACACAACTAATTTTGTTCAAAAAACGTTTTTTTGACCGATCGGTCCTATGGGATCTATATTATATAGTCAACCGATTTTGATAAAATTTGGTACAGTGCTTGGGAACTCTAAAAAACTTCTTAATGCCAAATTTGGTTACAATATCTTCACAAACAAACGAAACACAACGAATTTTGTACAAAAAACAAATTTTCGACCGATCGATCCTATGGGAGCTATATGATATAGTCAACCGATTTTGATCAAATTTTGTATAGTGCTTGGGAACTCTAAAAAACTTCTTAATGCCAAATGTGGTTACGGTATGTTCACAAATAAACGAAACACAACGAATTTTGTACAAAACACGATTTTTTGACCGATTGGTCCTATGGGAGCTATATGATATAGTCAACCGATTTTGATCAAATTTGGTATAGTGCTTGGAAACTCTAAAAAACTTCTTAATGCTAAATTTGGTTACAATATTTGCACAAACAAACGAAACACAACGAATTTTGTACAAAAAACAAATTTTCGACCGATCGATCCTATGGGACCTATATGATATAGTCAACCGATTTTGATAAAATTTGGTACAGTGCTGGGGGTTTCTAAAAAACTTCCGATTGCCAAATTTGGTTATGATATCTTCATAAGCAAACGAATTATCCATCTAAAACTTTTGCTTTTTTTCGAGGTCCTTTGAAACACCCCTATGGGAGCTATATAATGTAGTCCCGATATCAAAAAAATAAAATAAAGTTGTCTCCTATGGATAAATAAGGGATCTTATCTGAAAGTTTGGTTGCTCTAGCTCTTACCATCTCTGAGATCTAGGCGTTCATACGGACAGACGGACATGGGTATATCGACTTCTCTAGTCACCCTGATCATACTTTAGGTAACTTTGGGGGGTCTCCGACTTCTCCTTCTGTACGTTACATACATTTTCGGCTTGCACAAACACAATATACCCTTTGTACCATACGGTACAGGGTATAAAAATGTTGTTTAATAATAATGGTTCGGGACGAACCATTTTAACAGGAGGGAGAGTCATGCGATGGCTTGTCATAGTATTATTATTGTCTTTAAAATCAAAATATCCCTTAAACAAAAATTGTAGTTAAAACATAAGAACGGAATCTGTAATAACAAAACAAAGAAAGTAAAAAAAAAAGAACTGCAGTTAGAAGTGTGCAAAGGGCCGAATGATTAAAAAAAAATTTAATAGAAGTTGGGTTAACGAATAAAGAAATCTAGAAGAGTAAGTTAGTTCTAATCTGGAGTTGAAAGTGGTCGGCAGAATAAAACGTGCTTGCACAAAAAAACACAAAAAACTTAGTTTTGTTGCAAATAAAAACCTAGTGATCTTAACTTGCATGCTGGTTTATAGTTTATAGATGATTTTTGGCCACATATTTTAATTTTATTAATATAAGGAAATTTGGTTGTGCAAAGTTTGTAATATTGTCAATATTGTTTCTTTTGTACATTAATTTTTTTTTTTTTGCGAGACATACAAAAGTCTTTAGACATTGCTTATTTTAGGCATTTACTTTAAAAAAATATTAATATAATATTATTATTAAAAATATTAATATTTTAAATATTATTAATTAAACCGTTACGAAAGTATATTCATATATTTTTTGTTATTGTTGCTTACTGCAGCTTTTCCTTGTATGTATACGCATATTTGCAAAAGTAATACAATAGTGCAGGGATGTCCAAACACTGCTTATGGAAGAGCAAAAACCAATACATATAAAGAAAAACACTAACACATTTAAAGTAAACAGTTATGACGGTTTATTGAGTGCACTGTAAGAAATTGTATGTGCATTCTTATAAGAGTGGTAAAAAATTATGAAAAAAAAGTTATGGTACATATGTATACTTATAAAGAACTTAAAAATTGGTCAATATCAGTATTTATTTTTATTAATGATAGTTTCAATAATGCCTCCAAAATTTCGTTTGTTAATCGATTTCTCAGTTTATTTTTAATTAATTTTAAGCTTGAAAACGCACATTCACAAATACATGTGCTTCCAAAAATAGATAAAACTCGCATAATTTCGCTGTGGAGTAAGGGGTATTTGAAAAATTAGGAAAATATCAGTATAAAAATGATTTAAAAAGTAAAATTGAAAGATATTACAATGTAACTCTTTACCTGCGCAGGCAGGGGCGTAAAAATTGCAAAGTTACTAAACTTGGTCAATGGATGCAAAACACCCTTTGGTACCTGTTAACATTTGTTACTACTAGAAAAAAGATTGTATACAAGTGCGAATTTCTTCCAAGGGATTTCCCGAAAAATATCTATTTATGATGGCCACGTGCAAGTTTGTTTTATTACCACCGAATTTTCCAAAAAATATATATTCCATTCATATGTTTTTACTTATAGCCACCATCTGTCTGTTATATACTATCATTGATTGAACCAAAATGCTCCTAGGTCAGTGCATAAACATCAACACAAAAGCAGCTACAACCAATACTTCATTCATATCGCTTTGCTTTGGCCGAGCCCAAGTCACCGGACAAACATCACAACACAACACAGACCGAGCCAAGAGCCAATGCTGCCTTTTGCTTTTGCCATTCATTCGTCTACCATTGCTGTTGCTTGTTGTTGGTGCCTGACTTTATTTTGCGTTTGATTTTGCTTTTACACCAGACGAGCCCAAGTCGTTGGATAAAGTTTCAACGGCACTTTCGAACTCGGAGAGAATTTTCGCCTCTGTCTATTTGGTACTCTCTGTTTGAAAAAGGTTAGCAGGGACAAAAAAAATGAAAATCGACGGTAGTGGGCGCTTTTAGTTTGTACTTATTCTTATTATATTTTTTTTTTTCCTTATTTGATTTAATTTTTTTTTTTTATATATAAGTATTAGCCAGCAAAACAAAAATAAATAGTATAAATTAACAATAAAATAAAACTAGTAACCTATTTCAACATAAAACCTCTTAAAAGCTTAGTTATCCTAATTAGCAGCTAATTAACTACCAACTAAACTAAACTAGGCTCCAAAACTTTTGGGGGCATACTTTTAGGCCTAAAAAAAATTTGGGGTTGCGACAAGCGCTACTACAACATAACTGCGTAGATGAGCAAACTATACCTTTTCGAGGATGACAACAATTTAAACAATACAACCCAAAGAAGCCGCACAAATGGGGTTTGAAAATGTTTACAAGATGTGGAAAGTCTGGTATAATATATGACTTCGCCATGTACGTAGGAGAAGGAATTTCTCATCGGAACTTTGAAGTATTTTTCGACAATTGGTTCACATCGATACATTTGTTAAAAGCTTTAAAAGAAAAAGGAATTTCGGCAACTGGAACAGTTCGTAGCAATCGTTTGGGAAAATATAACTTGGACTCTGAAGCAACATTAAAGTAGAAGGGTCGTGGCTCTTATGACTATAGAGTAGAAACAAATTATGACATTGTTGCTGTAAAATGGTATGATAATAAGCCGGTGCAATTTTTATCAACAGACTATGGTATTGAACCAATATCTGCATGCCAGCGATGGTGCCAGAAAGATAAAAAGTCAATTGACATTACAATACTTAGAATTGTTAAGCAATACAATCGCTTTATGGGAGGCGTAGACCTGGCCGACATGCTCTGTGAATTATACAGAATAAATCATTGATCCCGAGAATACTATATGCGAATTTTCTTTTGGATCCTCAACTCAGCAGTTACGAATAGCTGGCTTTTGTATTGACGTCATTGTGAGCTAAACAAACTTAACGAAAAAGAAACGCTTACTTTAATTCAATTCCAAAAACAAATTGCAATTGGATTAATACACAAAAATGTCTTTATCCTAAAAAAACGAGGCCGCCCATCGTGTTCTCCACAAAGAACACCATCATCATCACGACGTGGAGCAATAAAAACAGTTCAAGAGATCCGGTTTGATGAAGTCGCGCTGTAAACTCTGCAAAAGCGGCTACACGACAGTGATTTGCACTAAGTGTAATTTAAGTTTGTGTTTTACCCCAAAGAAAAACTGTTTTACAAATTATCATTTAAATTAAAGTGGGCTATTCATGATGCATTTAAGCTCTTTTGTTCTGTTGGTCGTGTTTTTACCTCGCTCCGGTTACTTTTTATTTTTTTTACAATTAAACCTACAAATTTGATCAAATCTTTGTTCCCAAGCGAATAATAACTTAGTGGCCCAATTAAATGAAGTGACATACTTGATATAACTGCAACAGTGTTAATTTTATTGCTAAAACATTTTACCTAAATTCTATACAGTGCATTTTGTTGTTGCTGCTCAATATTTGTTTGCATTTTAAGCTCTGCCTTGCCGCTCAGCTTCGTTCTTGTTGTTGTTGCTTGCTTGTTACTCAGTGCGGGCTTATTTCGTGCGTCGCTTTGCATTTCTCCTTTGTGCTGCGCTTTGCTTTGAGCATACGTATTTGTTATTGCTAAATAACTGCTGTGTTTTATAAGCTTTGGGACGCTTATACACCGTCAGTCCAGCTGCTAATTCTTTGTTATTTTTGATCTACGCATTTGTATATAAAATCATGTGTGACACTAAGATTTGCTGCTATCCTGCATGCAAATGGAGTGGTATTCAGACGGAGACCTACGTTTCATGCTGGATGTGTGACAATATGGCACACCTTAAATGTGCAGGTCTTACCGGCCGTGTACATGATTTTATACGCGAAAGCAAAGGTCTTAATTGGACCTGCTTTTCCTGCCGCGCTGCAGAAATCGAAATGAAGGCTTTTATGCGGCAAACTAGGCTCGGATTCAATGATCTGTATAAGGATTTTCGATCATTGCAGGATAAGTTTTCTTCTATTGCAAGTATGTTTGCCAATCTACAGCTAATGAGAGTTTCTCCTAAGCGTAAAAAGGCAAACTTACTTGCCACTGAGCCTTGTCTAATTGTATCTTCCAACTCAGCAGGGTTGGATTCGCCCAAAACTCCCAATCCGACGCAATTGATATCGTTTGCAACTCCGGTTCCAGTTTCGCCCGCCGTTGCTGAGGATTCGACTGATGTCGTTGCTGTCGTTTCTGGCGAAATCTTACCCGTTTCTGCCCTGAAAGATGGCAAAACAGCTAGCCCTGCTGCGATTTCTATCGCAGTCCCTGTGGAGGCTATTATGACTGAAAGATCTAGCTCGGCCACTGTTCTAAGTGTTGTACCTGTTACTGTTGCTCCGTCTGTTGCGAGTAACTTTTCTACTTCGGAGCCTTCACTCCCACTTATGGGCGTTGCCCCTAGAAGATCGGTGTTCGTCTCCAGACTAATGCCCTCTACCTCTGAAGACGTTATCAAGCAGTTTATTTGCGAGAAGCTTAACATAACTTCTTCAAATGATATCGAAGTAATTAAATTTAATTTTAAGTATAAGCGTGATATTTCTTCTTTTAAAATTAGCGTTCCTGATTCTATCTTTTCTTCTTTACTTATTCCTTCTTTTTGGCCTACTCATACTATAGTGCATGAGTTTACTAAAAAACCTAAAAACTCTTTAGCCTCCAAAGTTGCATCGTCCGTTTCCGTAGTTAACTCTATTCCAAAAAACTAATTACTAACCTTATCATTCATTATCAGAATGTACGTGGGCTTCTTTCTAAACTTAGTAGACTTTTTGCCAATAGCGTAGACTTTGATTCGCATGTTATTGCCTTTTCTGAAACCTGGCTTAATTCGTCTGTCTCTGATTTTGAAATTTTCGTAAATTCCTTCATAACTTATAGACTTGACCGGCCGTCCGGTCGTGGTGGTGGTGTTCTTATTGCTGTAAAATCCGACCTAGAATCGCATTTACTATCTCTTAATTTTCCCTCAGGAATAGAGTTTATTGCAGTAAAAGTGTTTACCAAAAATTGTTTTACTTATTTTACTTGCTCCTATATTCCCCCATACTCCGACATAAGCATATATATGAACCATCTTTCTGCTATTCGTATGGTGGCTGATTCTATTGGTATTAGAGATCAACTAGTTGTTTTAGGTGACTTCAATCTTCCTACCTTGTCCTGGACTCGCGCGGTTGATTCTAATTCTCTTTTTTCTTCTGATCAGCATGACTTTATAACTGGATTAATTGATATCTCTTTGAGCCAAATTAATTTCATTCATAATTGCTCTAATAGAATGCTTGATCTTGTATTCGTGAGTGACTCTTCAGAATTCGAAATTTCAAGAGTCTGTCCGATTTCCTTACCTGAGGATCCGTATCATCCGACCTTGCAAATCACACTAACACTTAATGTTTGCAATAGTGGTTTGCCCCATGCTCGTGCTCCTCGGTATCGGTGCTTTCGCAAGGCTAATTTTTTCGGTCTAAACCAATTTTTGGCTGATGTTAACTGGTCCTCTTTGTTGTGTGCTGAGAACTTTGAGCTATCCATTAATAATTTCTATCGGATATTGTACGCCGCTTTTGATCTCTTTGTTCCCTACTCTGTTCTGAGTCCTTCTTCTAAACCGCCTTGGTTTACGCCAAGTCTATCTAATTTAAAAAATCGTAAGTCTTCGTCTTATAAAAGATTTAAGAAAAGTGGTTCTACAGTCGACTTCTATAAGTTTTCTATCTTACGCAGCAAGTTTATTCTTCTTAATAGAACTTGCTACAATAAATATCTAGCCCGTTGTAGGCTCAATTTCCGTAGTGATCCTAAGAAATTTTTCTCATTTGTTAATTCTAAACGGAAGTCTTCCCTTTTTCCTGCATCGCTACACTATAATAATGCATGTTCTTCTAATAACTCTGAAATCGCGGACTTGTTCGCGAACTTCTTTCAAACTACCTACTCTGTCAATCCTAATAGCATTAGCCTCCACTATCCTTTTAATCTTCCTAGCTCAAACCTTATTGCTATTCCACAAATCTTAGAATCCGACGTTTTACAATCTCTTATGTCCATAAAATTATCCTTTTCTCCTGGCCCTGATGCTATTCCTAGTTGTGTTCTAAAGCATTGTGCCGGCTCCCTTTCCACGCCGTTATCCGTTCTTTTCCGCACATCCTTAAAATTGTCATATCTTCCAGCCATCTGGAATGAATCGTTCATTATCCCTTTTCATAAAAAAGGTTCCAAGTCAAATATTGAGAACTACCGTGGTATTGCCAAGCTTTCATCAATTCCAAAAGTTTTTGAAGGGATTGTCACTGCACAATTGCAACACCACTGTCGTTCTTTAATATCTGACTCCCAACACGGGTTTGTAAAACGTCTGTCCACCACTACAAACCTTTTAGAACTTTCTTCTCTTATTAACAATGGTTTTATTAGCAAAATGCAAACTGATGTCATTTATACTGACTTCAGTAAGGCATTTGACTCAGTAAACCATAGCCTTCTTCTAGTTAAACTGTCTCGCTTAGGATTTCCGCCTTGTCTTTTAAAGTGGATCTCATCCTATTTAACTAATCGTGTGCAGAAGGTAGTTTTTAAAGGCTGCGAATCTAAAGTAATTAATGTCACGTCAGGGGTACCCCAAGGCAGTCATCTAGGTCCCCTACTTTTTATCTTATTCATTAATGATCTTCCACAAGTTATCCGGTCTTCTCGCATTCTTATGTATGCGGATGATGTAAAACTTTGTTTGTCCTACTCCCACAATGATAATAATATGTATTCACTTCTTCAGCACGATTTCGATACCATGCAATATTGGTGTTATGTCAACCAACTTTTTCTAAACAAGACGAAATGTAAAATTATGACATTTTACCGTTCTGTTCCTCATTTGGCTGCTTACTCTATTGACTCCTCTACCTTGGATCGTATCCGGAGTGTTTTAGACCTTGGCATACTGTTTGACCATAAACTCAAATTTAACGATCATATTTGCAATATTGTAAATAAAGCTAGAGGTGTTCTTGCTTTTATTAAGCGTTGGTCTAAAGAGTTTAACGATCCTTACACAACCAAACTTCTTTACATTTCTCTCGTCCGTCCAATTTTGGAATATTGTTCCTGCATTTGGAGCCCTCAATACCACCTTTATCAGGACAGGATTGAGTCTGTTCAAAAGCAATTCCTCCTTTTCGCACTTCGCGGCTTAAATTGGGATCCACTTATCCGGCTGCCTCCATATTCCGACAGACTTCGCCTTATAAAGCTGCCCTCCTTAAAAAACCGTAGAACATGCCACGGTGTACTCTTCTTGCATAAGTTATTAATCGGCCTTATTGACTCTACTGAACTTCTTAATAAAGTTAATTTTGTTGTACCTGCTAGAGTAACTCGTAATTTTCGTCCCTTAGCCTTGCAACTTTGTAGATCAAATTTTGCTCTGCATGATCCTTTCCGAGTTCTATGCTCTAATTACAATAGCCTTTTTAATTTCCTCTCTTTTGAACGGTCTATTCCTTCTATCACGTGTTCTATCCTAAGTCATCTTGACTTGCCTCTTCGAGCATCCATGACCAATCCTGTATTATGAGGCACTTGTTTCGTCATTGATGCTCTTTTGGCTTTTTTTTATATATTTAATGTTTAAATTTTATTTGAACTTCCTTTTTCCACTTGGTTATTGTAAATCCAAGTCTCTGGCCAGTTTCTGATGTGAGTCGGTGCATATCGCTAAAAAGTTCACCCACCGGGCTGGCGACGCGGATTAGTTTATATCTATCCATTTTCCTCGTTTAATTTTAAATATTTCTTTTAAACTTTTCTTATAATTTAAGGCCAACTGCACTTTGTTGTACCCCATTTAAATCAATAAATCAACATAGTAGATATTTTGAGTTAAATTTTGAACAAATAAATTTTTTTTTTTTAAATTTTTTAGTATTTTCAAAAAAATTAAATTAAAGTCATCTATTCAAACCAAAAGAAATATATTATGAATGTTCCTTTTTATGTACAAAAAAAGTTACCTAATGAATTCTATATATTATAATTTATTTTAATTTGCTAAAACAATTAATTTTCTACTATTAGTTTATAATTTAGTTACTTTAATTCAATGAATGCAAAATTATTTGTTTTTGAAAATGGATATCTTTTTTAGCTTTTATAATGCTTATATAATTATAAGTTCCTCAGTAAAAATCAAGAAAATATATTTTTTTTTTATTATTTAGTTTTAAATTGAGTTTAAAGCAATAAACTGAAGAATTATTTGCTATGAAATGTTAAAATATAAGTGTTTGTTTTGATTTAAAAAAAATATTGTTTTAATTCCATTTTGCTACGAAGTTTTACCCCTTTAATGCACGATGTGGTACATGTACAACAAAGTACTAAAAATAGTAGGAGTGACTAAATTTTTAAAAATTTGATTTAATTTTGTTATTTGACCACAATATAGTAAAAAACAACCGTCAAAAAAATTCTAGCTGTCCTGTGCAAAAAGCGTGCATGAAAGGGTTAATTTACCAGTATTGAAAAT
This sequence comes from Chymomyza fuscimana, assembly GCA_949987675.1. Lineage (NCBI taxonomy): Eukaryota > Metazoa > Arthropoda > Insecta > Diptera > Drosophilidae > Chymomyza > Chymomyza fuscimana. The sequence goes on from OX465089.1 coordinate 56,692,530, forward strand.
ATGATTGACAAATGGACATTTTTAAACCAATTTGAAAACTGTTCTTATGAAAAAGCGCAGCCTAAGTTACTGATTGGTCAGGACAATTGGTCTATTATTGTGTCAAGAAAGCTTAAATATGATTCATTTATCATCCCAGTCGCCAGTAAGACATCGTTGGGTTGGGTTATTCACGGTTCAGTAGACACAAATATAAATTGTAGACCATCAAATTATTCCTTTCATGTAAAGGATAACGTTGACCAAATAAATGACAAAGACGATTTACATGATTTAGTTAAAGCATATTGGGCTTTAGAAAATGAAATGGCTATTCTGAAAGACAATCCAGTATCATTAGATGACAAAAAAAGTTTAAAAATTATTGACACTACTTTGAAAAGGAAAACAAATAGATTTGAATGTGGACTATTTTGGAAAAATGAAAATATTCAACTACCTGACAGTTATCAAAAAATTTGGAACTGAAAATTGATAAGAACAAGAAATATGGACAGAAATACCAAGAAATGATAGATTCATATGTAGCCAAAGGGTATTTACGAAAATTGAGCCAAAGCGAGGCACTAGTTAAGACTAATTTGACATATTATTTACCTTAGTAAACGCCAATAAACCAGATAAACTTAGAATAGTTTTTGATGCAGCATCAAAAAGCAACGGTTATTGTCTGAATGATTTTCTACTTCAAGGACCCGATCTTTACAATCAGTTAATTACAGTACTAATGAACTTTAGAGAGCATAAAATAGCCTTTGTAGGAGATATCAAAGAAATGTTCCTTCAGATACAACTGCGTGAGGAAGATCGCCCCGCGCAAAGAATTCTTTGGAGATGCACAAACCGTCAATCAGAACCAGATATAAACGAAATACAAGTTCTTTTCTTCGATGTAAAATGTGGCCCAAGCATTGCTCAGCAAACAAGAAATCGTAATGCATTGGATTTCAAAAATAATTTCCAAAAGCCTCCGACGACATAGTTAAGGAACATTATATGGATGACATATGGATAAAAAAAATCTGGCGTATATTTTGGCCAAACCAAATAACAAATGAGGACCTCCTATCGCGATCGAACGCCATCCCAGTCCAGCTAGAGATACGGAGACACAAATGGACATGGATTGGTCATGTTTTACGCCGGCCTGCCGGTGACATTGCACGATCAGTCCTAGATTGGAACCCGCAACGGCAGCGAAGTCGTGGTCGCCCAAGAAATACCTGGATTCGGTGCACAAAACAGGAAATAAATCTGGCCCACATTTCGTGGATCCAAGCAAAAACCCTAGCCAGAAACAGAGGAAGATGGAAAGAGATTGTCGATGCCCTATGTTCACTTTGAATGTTTTTGATTCAAGTTAATGTTATTATTTATTTATTACCAGTAACTTCTAGCAAAATAAAGGACATATATATATATATACTATATGGATGACTACTTGGGAGGAGCCGATAATGTAGAAAGCGCAATCAAGTTAATTAATGAAGTTATGTACATACATAAACAAGCTGGTTTTGACATGTGTAATTGGATTTCCAATTCAACTGAAGTTTTGAGGCAACTTAAAATAAATGACATAGACAGTGAAGACAAGCACATAAAAAAAATATTTGAAGAACGTGGGTAGGGGTCAGCTGCTCCTAGTATAGGGGGAATTACATGTAGTGCTTCATGCCTGCGTTCCGTAACTGTACTAGGAGCGGAAGTGCGACTTCAACCTCCTCGTGGTGGCCCCTGGTAACAGCCCTCAGTTAGGTCATGTCTCTGCTGAGGGCTGGCTAGTGTTGTCGTGCCAGGGAGAAGGAAACTCCCTGACAGTGTTTGTCGAATAAATCCTCCAATCCAAGGTGGAACAGCGTATGCCGATGTATGAATGGCTGGAGGGTTTTCCAGTCGCTAATATGTGAACTTGAGGTGCCCAGGCGAGGCCTCATTTTAATAAATGCCTTACTGCGCTGACAGGGCCAGGTGCAGTGGACCTATTTTCCCTGTTTACTCGTGGGAATTATATGGACTAACTAAATCAAACAAAAAAACCAGAAGGCAGCAGTAGCCTTAATACTTGCAAAGTAAACGAGCAGGAGCTCATGGAGCATAGTGGACAGGAAGAGGTAGTTGTTGCCTCGACCTCCAAAGATGCTGCCAAAATGGCTAAAGACAGCCAAGTGGAAAAAAGGTTATGTGGAGCCGCAAGAAAGAGGTTGAAATTTCTCCTCAAAAAGGGCATAAGCTTTGATGAAGCTAAAGCCCAGGCGACACAACCCATCACTCCAGCGGCATCTGGCACCCCGAAAAGACAGAGATCGTCAGACAAAACCCCTCCAGAGGCGGCTGGGCACAAACGCCCGCTTAGGGACAACATAAGTGGACGTCATAAAACTCCACATGTAACCACAAAAGGCCAAAGTAGGCCGTCATTCAGAGATACTGTCAAAGGTATCCGCATTGCAGTGCTGGGAAAGGACTACCCAAATACAGTCCTAGCCACAAAGCAGTTGGACCTTATACAGGATGATCTGATGGCAAAAGTACTAAACGGAAGCGAAGGTGAAACATCGCCCCAACTCCTGGGATGTACATACAAAGCGGGTTTTATGACCTTACTTTGCAGCAATGAGAAAACGGCAGAGTGGGTTAAGCAAGTGGCTCTCAAAATAACACCATGGGAGGGTGCATCACTATGGGCTATAGAGGAAGATAAGATGCCTCACTTGGTTGGTTACTTCCCCAATGCGGCGACGATGGAAACAGAGACGATCTTGTCGTTTGTTGAAAAACAAAACGTAGATCTCCCTGTAGCTTCCTGGAGAACGCTGCGTCGCACCAACAAAGGCACAAGTGGCATGCTAGTACTTGCAGTCGACCAAAAATCGGCTGCAAAAATGGAGGAAACAAAGGGCCTTGTTTGCGTATTTTATAAATGTTTGTACACGTTGTTGGTTATGTTTAAATGTTGTAATGTATTTTAATATATGTACTATGTTGTGTACAATATATGTATTAAGGTGAATGTGTAGTGTATAGTTTATAAATGTTCTTGTATAATTGTTGAATGTTAGGTGTAATATGTACAAATTAGTAACGCGTTTAATAGTTTTAAAAACTCGACAACTTGTTCGTGGATAATTAAACAAAAGTGCGTCTTGGCTGTGAGCGAGGTAAACGGAGAGTGCCTTAACTATCAATCAGTAAATTATCATAAAGCGCCTGCATAGGCCTAGCATAACATAACATAAGCATTGAGTACCGCATGCAAGCGAGCGTGGGAGAATTAACATTAGTATAGAGAGTTTTACATATTTATTAGAATTAACATTGTGTTACTTAATAACTATGTGGCTCATGAAATGACCAAACATCGGCCGCGTTGAATGGCCGCAGGGCTTCAAGAGAATAGACCAGATTTCTTCCTTCAGAGTGTCCGGCATGTGGCGATGGGTCTCTGCTGAGTGTCCGGCATGTGGCTATAGGTCTCTGCTGAATCTGATGATGCTTGAAGGTGACGTCCAGCAGTGTAGTGGCATTGCTGCGGCAGCCTTGGCATATTGATCTAAGTAAGCAAAAGATTGACTTATTAGGCATCGGATATTTAAAGTTTTTTAAATGGACAGCCTTAGGCAAGCAGAAAGCTGCTGCGAGCACGTTAAATGACTGTCTTCTTCTTCTTTTGCATAAATGCGCTGTTTTTGGATATGATGTATCCACTCCGCTTATTTCTGGTGGCCGGTTGCCAAAGAAAGTCTCAGCGGGTAAGCTTCCCAATGATTGTGGGAGCAGTCGAGGTTTATGCCGCAGGCAGTAGGAAAATTGTAATACATGGGTACTACACTCTCGACAGGTATTAGCAAGGGACTGAATGTGTCGCGCTCGCTTCTGCAATTTATGCAAAGGGTTAGAATTGGTCTGCCTTTGGATCTTATTCGCAAAGGAGCCTTGTTGCGATGCAACGGTTCGGAAATCAAATGAACTTGTTTTCGTATCGGCCGTGTTGAGGAATGCGGCTGACTTCCGACTTTGCAACGACAATTGATATTGCGTTTGCTTTAAGTTTGTTGGAGGTGATCTGGAGCTCAAAAGGGATTCGCACACTTTGAGCTCAACAGATGTGTTTTGCGGTGTTTTATGAACAGTGACTGGTGGGCATCTGAATTGCCCCGATGCCAGTCTACTATAAGTCGTTGTAGACTTCTCGCAAATTTTCTTTTCTGGGGTATCAATAACTTGAGTAATCTTATTTGGAACAAGTTCCAACTCCCAGAATCTTTGGCTATGTGTGTCAAGAGGGCAAGACTCTTGCACTATGCTCGCCAGAGAGCATGATTGTGTCGGTGGTGCTGAAGTTGTAGAGTATTGCCCAGTTACAACCCAGCCGAACACAGAATTTTGTAGCATGGGTGCCTCTCTGCCTTGCTTAATTTGGCCATTTTGCAATAGATCGAAAAAGGCACCAGCGCCAAGCAGTAAGTCTACTCGTTGTGGTTCGTAAAACAACGGATCTGCTAGGACGACATTACCAGGAAAGTTCCGTGCTTTGGAAGGAAGTTCTTTCTCTGGGTGATTTGAGGATATTTTCTCGAGTACCACAAACTCGGTTGCCATTTGGAATGGCTGGCTCCGCGAGCCAATGGTTGCCTTGACGACATGGTTGGCGGACAGACCAGATTCTCCTACGCCCGACACATTTATCTTTCTGCATTGCCATTTCAATTGCAGACTCTTGGCTAGGTCTTCAGTAATAAAATTAGTCTGAGAACCGGAATCTAACAGCACTCGTGCTGGCCTTTGCTGGTTTGTTAGCCCGAACACATTAACTACAGCAGTTGGAAGCAAGACTTGCTCGGTCTCAGAAGCCAAGGTATGACAGACAGAAGACACAGTGTTCATGTTCTGTGCTGCTTCTGCTGATTGTGCCAATGTCGAAGTGTTTGACAGAGTCGTGGGTGTATGGGCTACGTATTGGTGCAACATCGTGTGGTGAGGTTTCGAACAAACTCTACACAGTGACGATTTGCAGGCAGACACGGTATGACCCTTTTGTAAACAGTTTACGCACAATGGAAAACCCTTTACGAATTCAAAGCGATTGCAAATAGATGTGGCCAAGAACGAAGGGCATGCACGGATATAGTGGTCATCTGATTTGCAGAATAGGCATTTAGGATCTTGCGGGTAGTTTGTATGCCGCGAAATTAATGCCGTTTTAGTTGCGGGTTTGCGAACTGGCTCGTGAGAGGCTTTATGTGGTTTTAAATAGCTTGATGTTACTTCATCAGCTGAAAGGTGTTGATACCGCTTATTAAGTGCTTCTTCGCAATCACTCCACAAAGGGATTTTTTTATAATCCAGGTTCTCTTCCCAACGAGAACGGGTTTTTTGGTCAACCTTAGCCATTGCCAGATGAATAATCATAGCATTTGCAATTTTTTTATCATCTCCAATTGACAGGAGAGACTCATAGATGGCCGTTACTGTGTCTATAAGTGACCGCAATGACGAAGCAGACGGCCCTTGCATGGCAGGCAAATTAAATAATTGTGCAATACTATCAAAAAAGATAAGGCAACTGTTGTCATAAACTCTTTTTAACGCTGCTAATGCCTTCGGGTAATTACAGTCAGTCACTTGAAAGGCCTTGACTGTACCCAATGCTTCTTTTTCCAAACACGACAATAAATGATTGAACTTTTCAACGTTCGAAAGTGATGGATCGTTGCCAATCAAACTTTCAAAAAGGCCAATGAAGTTTTTGTAGTCGGAATACTTGCCGCTGAAACGTGGAAGTTTCATATGAGGCAAGTGTCTAGTATGAGATGTTGTGCTGTTTAAAGTTGTGTCGCTCACATTAGGCCTGTGAGGTCGAGCTCCAACCTCAACAAGTGCTGCCTTTGTAGACACACACAAATCTTCCAGTTCAGCGCGAGAGGCTAGTTCTGGCTTGCAATTGTCAATTTCCAATTGAAGTTTGAACGCTCTTGAAATGTATGTGTTGAGGATGTCCAATCGACATTCTAACTCAACAGAGTTAAATGAAATTGACTGCGTTCGAACTGAATCTTTGATTCGAGCAATATCTTTCTTTACAGAATCTAGTTGGTGAAGCGTTGCCAAAGCATCTGAAGCGTCAGATGACGCTTGACGAAGTAGTTGCTTTTTTGAAGGCATTTTTTATTTTTTATTTAATTTAGATTTTATTTTTATGGCAGCGTAATGTACTTGTGTGTGCAATGATTTGCAGCGAAGACACAATTAAAAGAGTACTGTGCGAATTATGACCAAATGTCTTAACAATAAATCATTTATGTTGGTAGTTGGTAGTGTAGATGGGAAATGTGTTTACAATGTTAATGTAAATGGGACCCAATGTTAAATTGATCAGCTGTAGGCTCAATCACTGTTATCTCAAATTGAATGCAATGTTAATTGAGAGTTGACAGTGGCTCAGAAATGCAATTATGTTATTTGATTATTTAAATAGCCGTTGATATGGTGTACTTGTATAAGTGGCAACAAATATTTAAGCAGAGAATAAATAATATGTATGCTGTGTGTGCATATATTACACACAACAGCAGTATCCAAACAAATATACTTGCTCAAAGTTGGTTTGTTGCAATTAAACAATTTGAGTGATAACAGACCAGGCGGCAGCAGCACTGTAACCAGATGGTGTTAACAGTCTGGGCTGGCTGTTAGTAGTTAGTATGAGTACGTGAGTAAAGTTGTGTTAACAGCAGTGAGCGCAGAGAGCGCCAGTGTTAACAGCAATGAGCGGCAACCGCAATTAAGAGGGCGCGCAATGTAATGTAGCGAATTAGCATACAAGTGCGAGGGAGCAAGCAACAGTTTGCTGAGCGAGCACTAAGTATGGCAGTTACGAAAGAGCGTATGAAAGAAATGAGCGAAGATCGATTCTGTTAAATGCACTGAGCGTTGAGCTACGAAACTGTTTTAACGAGGGTGGAAACAAAGCGAGAAAGAATGACTCTCCAATTTTCTTTTCGCTATGGTAATTTTATGTAAGGAAAGTGCCGCCAAATTCTATAACAGCAACTTTCCAATTGTACAAAGAAATGCTAAGATTTTGCTATGTACATGTGTATATAAATTGACACTTTTGTTTTTTAGCGGCAAGCCAGCTTTATATATGCATCTATTAATATTCTATGTACATATCTATGTATGTACATGTGTGAATATTTCGATTTTAAAGTTGAAAAAAATGCAATTTATGTGGATTTTATTTATTAATATTTTAATATGTTGTGTGTTTAGTGTTTAAATATATATGTGTATGTGTGTATATATCTGTTTGCCAATCATTTACCAAATATTGGTTATGTTTGTTGCAGCTCTGTGTCGTTTTGTTTGTTCATATGCGATATATGTATGTATGTTTGTGTAAATGTGTAACCTTTTTATGTTAAATGTGTTTTGTTTTGCATGAATTTGTTATGTCGTATCAATGCTATACATTAATTTAGCTATTTTTTTTTTTAAAAATAGTAAAGTTTTCAACAAATTTAAATAAATTTTAACTTAGTATAAGTATTGTGGCAAAACAAATTGACATATAAATGCAGGTTCACAATACATATAACAAACGAACACAGTAAACGAGCTGGGGTGGCTTCAATTTCTTATTATTAGGCGGATATTTACCTGGCATGGGCTATTACCCAAGTTGTACCAGTTACAGTTTTGGCAGCAGCTCAAGTCCAGTATAAAGAACGACAGCCACACAGATATATTCCTCCCGCGACGACCAAGTATTTTAGGCAATGGTTGCAGATAAAAATCCAGTCGGACAGCAGGAGTACGAAGACACCGTAGAATATTTTAACCTTTGTTTTAAACACACGCGAGCCAAGATCACTTTAATTAGTCCACCCGGGGGCGCCAAAATGTTTGCGTATTTTATAAATGTTTGTACACGTTGTTGGTTATGTTTAAATGTTGTAATGTATTTTAATATATGTACTATGTTGTGTACAATATATGTATTAAGGTGAATGTGTAGTGTATAGTTTATAAATGTTCTTGTATAATTGTTGAATGTTAGGTGTAATATGTACAAATTAGTAACGCGTTTAATAGTTTTAAAAACTCGACAACTTGTTCGTGGATAATTAAACAAAAGTGCGTCTTGGCTGTGAGCGAGGTAAACGGAGAGTGCCTTAACTATCAATCAGTAAATTATCATAAAGCGCCTGCATAGGCCTAGCATAACATAACATAAGCATTGAGTACCGCATGCAAGCGAGCGTGGGAGAATTAACATTAGTATAGAGAGTTTTACATATTTATTAGAATTAACATTGTGTTACTTAATAACTATGTGGCTCATGAAATGACCAAACAGGCCTCATTTTCTACAAGTTCAGCCAAGTCCACCTCAAACTAAAATCGGAAGGGGACAAAGACAAAGAAGCCGCAGAAGAAGCGGTGGTGGACACCGACGCAGATATAAGTGTTGAGGAAGGTGCATTGACGCCTGCCAACACCAATGCAGAAAAGAACATATTAACATGAAATGTATCCAGGCAAATCTCCACCACGCTAAAGCTGCAACTGCAGAATTAGACAGGAGGTTTGCCTTGGATACCTCACAAATAGGGCTAATCCAAGAGCCCTGGATCAGGACGGGTAAGATATGCGGCCTGACCAACAAAAACGGTAAGTTGATCTATGATGTTAAAGCCGACAGACCTAGAGCGGCGATTTTTATAGACGAAAATATTAAATTTCTTCAAATCACAGATTTCCTGGATGGTGACCCGGCTGCCATACTTATGGAGGTCAACCACCTGGGTGTAGGCAAAGATGTAGCCACTGCCTCGGCCTACTTCCCAGGTGAATATCGAACAGCACCCACCAACACAGTGATTCGCCTGGTGGAGTGGTGCAAGGAGAAGAACATTCCCCTCATCATGGGCTGTGACGCAAACGCCCACAACATCGTCTGGGGGAGCTCCGGCACTAATAAGAGGGGTGAGTCTCTCCTTGATTACATAATCACGAATAACTTAGCCATAGCAAACACCGGGAATTGTCCCACTTTTATAAATGCAATAAGGGAAGAGGTGATAGACCTCACCCTAACCACTTTAAACATCAATGGTATGATCAAAGACTGGAAAGTCTCTCAGGAAGCATCCTTCTCTGATCATAACCATATTCTCTTTGAGGTTGAAATTGAACAGCCTGTAAACATCCACTACCGCTCACCGAGAGCAACAAACTGGGTAAACTATAATGTAAACCTAGATAATGAGCTTCTAGGGCTCAACAAATCAATAAAAGGCACAGCTGATATTGAGGTAGCAGTCGAAACAGTAACGACTGCAATTTTAACCTCTTATCACAATAATTGCCCTCTAAAAACTAAGAAAACGAAAAACAAAGTTCCTTGGTGGAATGGCAGGCTAGCGTCGCTACGGGAGACAACCAGAAAGGAATTCAACAAGGCAAAAAGGGTAAAATCCTGGGAGCGATATGGAGTGGCTCTAACAAATTACAATAAAGAACTAAGAAAGCCCAAAAGGAAATCTTGGACTACCTTCTGTGAAAACCTAATGGATGTGCCGGCAACGGCTAGAATCCACAAAACTCTATCTGATGCTAAGACATCAAATATTGGTACTCTAAGTCATCCAAATGGTACAGTCACGACAACGTTTGCAGAAAAAATAGAGCTTCTAACAAGAACTCACTCCCCGTGCTGTTACCTAAACACAGGCGAGAGTACCTCGCAAAGGACGCATTCAATCCTTCCGAGACCTCACACCGCCTTAATTAACGACATAGTAACATTTGATAAAATAGAATGGGCACTAGAATCATTCAAACCTTATAAATCACCCGGACCGGATTTAATTTTTCCGGCTTTACTAAAAAACGGTACAATTAACCTAAAACGCATCCTGGTAAAGGTTCTCAGAGCCTGCCTTAAGCTGGATTACATTCCCAAAAGATGGAGGGAGGTAATAGTAATCATTATACCGAAAGGTGGTAACAAGCCCCCTAATGAACGGAAATCATATAGACCGATCTGTCTATCATCATTTCTACTAAAAACTATGGAGAAACTTATTGATCACCATATTAGAACTGATTTGCTAAAAATAAATCCATTACACAAACTGCAATTTGCATACCAAAAAGGAAAATCCACAATAACGGCTATACATGAGCTAGTTACAAATATAGAAAAAGCTATTGAGTCGAAGGAAATATCCCTATGCGCCTTTATGGATATACAGGGTGCCTTTGACAATGCAAGCCATGAATCAATGAAGCGTGCCCTAACTAAAATAGGAGCAAACCCATTGATAATAAACTGGATTCACCAAATGCTACAAAAAAGGGTGATAACAGCTGAACTTGGTAATGTCGCGATCAGTGTAAATACAGTCAAAGGATGTCCACAAGGAGGTGTATTATCTCCACTACTGTGGTCCATCCTAGTTGATGATCTGCTTGACTGTCTTAACACTAGAGGCTTCAAAACCATAGGCTATGCTGATGACATTACAGTCATCATAAATGGTAAACATGACACTATCATTGGTGAGCGTATGCAGGATGCTCTCAAAATCACCTGGGAATGGTGTGACAGGGAAGGGCTGTCTATCAACCCAACCAAAACTACCATTGTTTCATACACAAAAAGACATATAAATAACATTGCAAATCTATTTATAAAAGGTACGGAGGTACCACTTAAAGATGAAGCGAAATACCTAGGCCTAACAATTGACAAAAGGCTGTCATGGGAACGTCATCTAGATAATACAATACAAAAGGCCACTTAACAAATATGGGTCACAAGACAACTGCTAGGAAGAACATGGGGTCTTAGCCCCAAAATGTCATCCTGGATATACAAACAAATGATAATACCTTCAATACTATATGGCTCAGTCATATGGTGGAAAAAGGTAACTCAACAAAATGCACAACGAAAACTAACAAAAATTCAACGGCTTGCATGCCTTAGCATTACTGGAGCAATGAGAACAACACCCACAGCAGGATTGGAGGCTGTTCTTAACTTCACACCGCTTCACCTAGCCATAAGGACAGAAGCCGCTAAAGAGGCTGTAAATCTCCACAAAATATATAAATTTAAAGAAGGAGATCATAAAGGACACCTCGAAATTCTAAACTGGCCAAAGAGGCAAAGCAAATTGCTACTTTTAATAACCAGATAGATCCAGTAGTTAGTCCAACAAAAAACTACGAGATCTTCATACCCACAAAGGATGAATGGTCAAATAACCCAAATTGGGTGCAAGATGATGCCCAGAAATGGTATACAGATGGCTCCAAAACGAAAGAAGGAGTAGGTCCCCGCTGTCAAATGCACATCTCTCTATGTAAAGACGCAACAATATAATATATATAATAAAAATAAATATTCTATCTGATAGCCAAGCGGTACTTAAAGTCCTCAACAATTTCAAATTTATGTGCAAATCTGTTCTCGAATGCCATAACAACCTAAACCTACTTGCATCCCATAATAATAAGGTAAAACTTATTTGGGTGCCTGGGCACAAAGATTTTGAAGGTAATGAAGCAGCAGATGCACAAGCCTGAAAAGGGGCGGAGGTTCTCTTCACAGGACCTAGCCCTCTGTATGGCTTCACAAAAAATGATATTACAAACATCATTTTAAAAAATACCAGAAAAGAGGCAAAAAACTACTGGGATAACCTGGAAGGGCTCCGTCACTCCAAAAAATTCCTTCAGTTCGACTCAAAAAAGGGGCAGCAGCTCTAGAATTCAATAGAAGATACCACATGGCCAAGATAGGTCTATCGGACACGGTAACTTGCAGATACTGCAATGAAGAGGAGGAAACCATGGGGCACCTTTTAGCGCTAACCAAACGCAGAGCAAAATTCTTTAACAGCTATATACTGGATGAAGAGGACTACAAAACCCTACCACTAAAGGGTATAACTGCCTTCGCCAAAACATTAAACGACGATTAGTCATATAAGGGTGCACAAAAGACCTATATGTTGGTCGCAGTGCAGAAGGAGATTAATACCCTAAACCCTATTCACATCATACATCATAACGTGTGTTAGGCCTCATATGGGACTTTGGAAGTGATGTTTTTAGATATAACTTGAAATTTCAAAGGGCATACTCTGAGATTTTGAATTTATCGCGTAGACCGACAAAGCGTGAAGTGCTTAAGCTAACTATGTCGATATTTGATCCGTTAGGATTTCTGACAACCATTTTAATAGCAAACAAAATTATTTTACAAGCCATTTGGGAAAGCGGAATTGGTTGGGACGAATCATTGACGGACGAAAACTATGAAATGTGGAAAAACTTGTGTATTGGAATAATGAAACTAAATGAGTTTAAAGTCTCAAGAATGATGACAAGCTTTTCAATTAAGGAATGTGACATTCAGTATTTTGTGACGCTTCCATGTCTGCTTATGCTGCATGTGCATATTTGCGATTTGAAAATGGAAAAGATGTTGAGTGTTCATTGATAATGTCTAAGTCGCGAGTTTCACCTTTGAAACCCATGTCCATACCAAGATTGGAACTGCAAGCCGCACTGTTAGGAGCACGACTAGGCAGGACAATTACAGAGTCTTTAAATTTGAGAACTAACAAAGCGTTTATGTGGACTGATTCAGAAATCATTTTGTATTGGTTAAAGTCTAGCAGTAAACGTTTTAAGGCCTACAAAAGTATTACAGAAATTATAGCAAGTTGGCCAAAAAATGAACTTATTCAGTTTATGACGACAAAAGGATGCACTTGGTTTTTCAATCCGCCCCTATCGCCACACATGGGAGGAGCTTGGGAACGACTAATACAATCAGTTAAAAAATATGTGGTGCATCTTTTAAAGGAGAGATTTTCAAGAGAACAAGTATTGAGAACGGTTTTTTGTGAAATAGAATTCATTATCAATAGTAGACCACTTTTATACATACCCGCAGAACTAATTGACAACGAACCATTGACCCCGAACTGTATTTTAATTGGTCCAGACTATAGTGATTCTTTTTATCCAGATTCCTCTGACAGGGACTTAAGATTGTAGAACATGTGGAAAGCTTCTCAGAATATCGCAGATTTTTTTTGGCACAAATGGAAGAAAGATTACACTAGTCGACAAATTTAACACTTTTTTTTCTCCAGAGATGAGACTTATATTTTATGTTAGGGTAATGTTTCAGCGTTAAAAAACCGTTTTTTTTTTTAACCTCCCATAGCTTGTTTTTTTTTTATGGCTATTTTAATGAAAAATGCCATTTTTCAAAATACGGTTGCTCATATGAGGTCATAAAAACTGTACTAATTCGAATTTTTTCATTATTATTTTTTTTTTTCAAAAGAAGAGAGTACTACCTTTCCAAAATGCCCCAAATCATAAAAATTGGAAACCTTAAGAAAAAACTACAGCCGAAAGAGTGTGCACAAAACCCCAAAAAACACAACATTTTTGTGACTTTTTTTGCAAATATCGCTATTTCTTTCAGAAAAACTCCTTGACTCTTAAAAAGTTAGCTATTTAATGTTACTGGTCATGATATGTAGATGCGATTTCTATATAATTTTGTCTTTTTATATCAAAAAATGACTAACTCATTGAATTTTTAGTAAAAATGAAAAAAATGTCCTTTTTTCGAAGTAATTTTTTTTTGTCACTGTTAACTGCATTTAACCTTTGAAAAGTGATTCACTCTTCTATATTTGAATTTTTTTTTACAAAGAAGGATTCAGTACCTTTCAAACAAGCCCTTTTTCGACAAATTCGAACTGCCCATTGAACGCCAGTTGCTGAATATATCACTATAAGTATATGAAAAATCATGATTTCACCAAAAAAATATCTGCGAAATTATGCAAAGGCTACTGAATGAGGTTGATCAGTGGTTAAAGTCATGTGGATTAGGTGTGAACGCCAGCAAAACAGAACTTATTATGTTCACAAGGAAGCACAAATTACCGGAGGTTAGGCCTCTGATTTTAAATGGAATCGCTTTAACATTTAGTGACAAAGCTCGCTACCTAGGACTGATTTTAGACAGGAAGCTACTTTGGAACCTAAATGTTGAAGATAGAGTAAAGAAAGCGGCGATAGCCCTTTACTCATGCAAAAGAGCAGTAGGAGCAAAATGGGGTCTTAAACCCCAAGTTGTTCACTGGATATACACAGCGATAGTGAGGCCAATCCTAACTTACGGAGTTCTAGTATGGTGGCCGGTGCTTAACAAAAATAGTGCATTGAAATGCATGAACTCTATTCAGAGGGTGGCCAGCTTAAGTATCAGCGGGGCCCTCAGAACGACCCCAACAGCAGCATTAAACGTAATGTTGCATCTATTGCCGTTAGACCTGTATAGCAAACAGCTAGCAGCGAAATCGGCCCTAAGGCTAAGAGAATCTTCGAACCTAGCCATTAGTTCTAGAGGACATTCGGCTATTCTAAGTCATTTTCCGCAGATTCCCAGTACCACTGACTTTTCTAACTCTACTGAGTTAATCTTAGACAAACCATTCAGTGTAAGATTCCCATCTCGTGAGGATTGGGACAATGGTATACTAGACTGTAACAGCAGAATCACCATTTTTACGGATGGATCCAAACTCAATGATCAGGTGGGAGGGGGTGTCTATTCGCAACCGTTGGGCATTAACGAATCCTTCCGTTTACCAGATCACTGTGTTTTTCAAGCAGAAGTCATAGCTATAATGGAAAGTATTAACATCATTAAAAAGCGCGTGCTATCCGACAGAGAAATTCACATATACTCTGACAGTCAGGCCGCTCTTAAAGCTTTACAATCAGGAAGGCTCACATCCAAAACAGTGATGGAATGTAATGAGCTTCTACTAGATGCTGCAAAATTCTTTACCATTAATCTGCTCTGGGTACCCGGGCATCGAGATATTGAGGGCAATTGCAGGGCAGATGAGTTAGCCAGGCGAGGCACAACGTTATCACTTCAGTCTAACAAGGCGACGATACCTATGCCCCTAGCAACGTGCAAACTGTTAATCGATAGAAATATCACTAATGATGCGAATCACAGATGGGTTCAAACTGGAACCTGTCTAACTAGCAGAAAAACCTGGCCACAATGGAGCTTAAACAGAACCAAGCAGCTCCTAAAACTAAGCAGACAGGACGTAAGAGCAACGATAGGGGTTCTTACTGGTCACTGTCTTATTGGTAGGCACGCTAGCAGATTGGGGGTGCCTCATTTTGACTACTGTCAGGAAGTAGAAGAGGAGGAAACAGTGGAGCATCTCCTGTGTGGATGCATGGCACTATGCAGGAGAAGACTGAACACACTGGGTTCCGAACTTATTGAAAACGTTACTGAATTAGCAGAAATCAGGATAAATAGGATTAATTCGTTTATTAAATCGACAGGTTGGTTCAGAGAGGATCCAGGGGAGTAGAGAGACTATCCCAAGTGGCATCACAACGGGCCTTTTACAGGCCTAGGTGTGTCGTAAGGCAACCACGTCTACCTACCTACCTACCTATCGACGGCTCTAAAACGAGTATAAAAGCAGTGCTTTTAAGCAACGGAAATGAAAAACCATCCATTCCAGTTGCTTTTGTAACACAAATGAAAGAAGAATTTGAAACGATAAAAGCTATACTGAAATTAATAGAATACAACAAGTTCAAATTCAAAATTATTGCGGACTTTAAAGTTATTGCAATCCTAATGGGATTGCAGAGCGGTTACACAAAATACAACTGTTTTCTTTGTTTATACAACAGTAGAGCATATAAAGATCAAAAAAGATCTATGGCCTGAAAGGATAAAATACACTCCTGGTATATATAACGTTGTATCCGAACCACTCGTCGCAAAAGAAAAAATTATTATACCTCCACTGCACATCGAATTGGGTCTAATGAAAAATTTTGTTAAGGGAAAAATGGAAATGATTTGGCAATCGCTTACCTAGAAAACGAGCTCCCTAAATTAAGCAAGCTAAAAGTCAAGGAAGGAATATTTGTTGGTCCTCAAATTCGCAAAACAATGAAAAGCAACGAATTTAGAAAAACTTTGGCACCTGATCAAATGCAAGCGTGGAACTCTTTTCAGAAAGTGGTAGAAAAATTTCTTGGGAATCAAAAAAGCCCAAATGCTAAATTTATTATTAATGAAATGCTTCATTGGTACGAAAAAATTGGCTCAACATTAGTAAGTCTGAAAATGCATTTTTTGAAATCGCATTTTCAACATTTTCCAGAAAATTTGGGTGCAATGAGCGACCAACACGGTGAAAGATTTCATCAGGACATTAAAAATATGGAAGATCGATTCAGTGGTCGTTTCACGGAAAAAATGTTGGGTGAATATTGCTGGTTTTTGATTCGAGAATCAGATAAAAAACTCAAAAGAATGAAAACGAATAAGCATTTTTAGTAAATTTTTGTATTTTTTGAATTTTTTAATTTTTTTTAAGATTGTTGTTGATAAACTTGTTACCGTTATATGCAATAAAAAATTATACTGTAAATCCCCAATTAATGTTTTATTAAAGCACCATTATAAACAAAAAATGTCATATTTTTTTGGTGAAATCATGATTTTTCATATACTTATAGTGATATATTCAGCAACTGGCGTTCAATGGGCAGTTTGAATTTGTCGAAAAAGGGCTTATTTGAAAGGTACTGAATCCTACTTTGTAAAAAAAAATTCAAATAAAGAAGAGTGAATCACTTTTCAAAGGTTTAATGCAGTTAAAAATGACAAAAAAAAATTACTTCGAAAAAAGGACATTTTTTTCATTTTTACTAAAAATTCAATAAGTTAGTCATTTTTTGATATAAAAAGACGAAATTATATAGAAATCGTATCTACATATCATGACCAATAACATTAAATAGCTAACTTTTTAAGTGTCAAGGAGTTTTTCTGAAAGAAATAGCGATATTTGCAAAAAAAGTCACCAAAATGTTGTTTTTTGGGGTTTTGTGCACACTCTTTCGGCTGTAGTTTTTTCTTAAGGTTTCCAATTTTTATGATTTGGGGCATTTTGGAAAGGTAGTACTCTCTTCTTTTGAAAAAAAAAATAATAATGAAAAAATTCGAATTAGTACAGTTTTTATGACCTCATATGAGCAACCGTATTTTGAAAAATGGCATTTTTCATTAAAATAACCATAAAAAAAAACAAGCTATGGGAGGTTAAAAAAAAAAACGGTTTTTTAACGCTGAAACATTACCCTAACATAAAATATAAGTCTCATCTCTGGAGATTTTTCATCGTCGACTAGTGTTATCGACAGTATCTTAAATGTAGCCGAAAATGGACAAAAGAGCAAGGTATAATCAGAGAAGGTGATATTGTATTAATTACCGCGAAATGTATGGCCAATGGGCAAAGTCATAAAAACATATCCGTCTCAAGATGGACAAGTTCGAATTGTAGATGTAAAAACAAAAAGTGGAATTTATAAAAGACCTGCTGTTAAACTTAAACTTATTAAGTTAGAAGTTGTTGACTGGTGTCTCGGCCTCTGCGCCAATGCGGTCCACATATAGCAAGCCTCCCGAAAGCAAATGTAGTTATTTCAAGTTTACAACAGTAGCTCACGGAAAAAGTGTGGGTGTGAGCTGAAATCTTTATTATTTCATTAATTTATAAATTCATTATTTTACATTATTTTTTACTACGCTACGTACCTGACCGTCACTTGCCTTGTGCACCTCAATTACGACACCTTTTGGCCAAGAGTTTCGTTTGCTGGTTTCATCAACGACGATCACAACGTCGCCCTCCGCAATCGCCTCTGGATTCGGTTGAAACCACTTCGTACGTCTCGTTACTGTGGGTAGATATTCTCGTAGCCATCTTTTCCAAAATCGATCAGCCAGTTGGCTGGCAACCCGAAAGTTCTTTGCTAGTGTGGCGCCTGTTTGCTGCATGGTACCACGTTCTCTTAGCCCGCTTGAGTTGCCGACCAGGAAATGGTTAGGTGTAAGCGCCTCGTCATCTGCTGAAGTCAGAGGCACATAGGTTAAAGGCCTTGAATTCAGCGTGCTCTCGACATCTGCCAGTGCTGCGCGTAAAACCTCTTCACGCAGACCCATTGGCAGAATCTCAGTCAGTACAGATTTTGTGGAACGCACCATACGTTCCCCTCCTGGTGGATTAAACGTGAAAGTCGTTTCAGGATATTTGCTCTCCACTTGTGAGGTCGATACGCGCTCAATCTCCTCCATTAGGACTCTGCTGGCGCCGCGAGGAACACCGCGGCGAGCAGTAAACTGTTTCAAAACCATAAGAAACGAGTCAGTTGACAGGGTTGGCACAATATCCAGATAGACGGCGCGAACAGTGAGGCAGGTGAATAGAACTCCTCACCGTTTCTCCCGCGTCGTCCTACTGCAATGTCGATCGGTCCAAAGTAGTCCACACCAGTGTATGTAAATGGCTGTGTGTGTGGCGACAGCCTCTCTATTGGCAAATCACCCATCAATGGTGGCTGCGGCTGTGCGCGACGTATTTTGCACGCAGGGCAGCTTTTTGCCACTTCTCTTACAAGCGCTCTTAGTCCAAAAATCCAGTAGCGCTGGCGCATCTCATTTACCACGACTTCGTTGTGCTGGTGGTGATATTTCCGGTGGTAGTATTCCGCCAATAAGTACGTCACTCTATGACGACGTGGCAGAATTGCTGGGCGCTTCACGCTGACCTCGACACCTTCAATAGTATCGATTCGTCCTCGCACGCGAAGTATGCCTGCTTTTTCTGTTCGTCAGGTGTTGACCAGTCTTCAAATGATCAATCTCTTCAGGAAATGCTTTCTCCTGGCAGACGCGTATAAACACGGCGTCCATCTCAGCATACAGATTTAGTTGCAGCAGACCCATTAATAAAACGCCACACGATTTCTTGGCAATAATGTGTAGATAAATCAGTACTCGTTTCTGAGCGACACGCAGGCGCTCCAGCTTGCTAAATCGGTGTGAGTCGGGCATAATGCATGCTAAAGTTGATACGTGAGTCGCGTTGTACTCTACATGGTACAACACGCTGCTGCTGCTTATTGTGGTCGCATCCATGTGCGGCCACTGCAACTCATCAAGCAACAAAAATTCGGGTCCGGTAAACCAGCGCACAGCGGCACGGCAGCCGCAAAAGCGTTGCAAAAATCGATTTTGCGATGTAACCATTTTTTAAATGTAATACATGCATCTGATTTAGAATTTCCCAGGGATCAAGAAAATAAAAATTTTATTCAATTCGGATGAATAGTTTAGTTGCTACAGCCGCTCAAAGTGGAGTATATTTTCAACTTTGAAAAAAATCGCAATTTTTGGAATAAAAATTCGTGTTTAAGATTGTTTTGTGGAAAAACTACGCAACCAATCCCTATTCTCTTGGTTTCTATAAAAAGGTACATGAAATTTAAACATATAAGAAAAAAAAATGACTTCATATCTTTTCTGGGTTTTTATAATACTTCCGTTTAACTGAACCACTATATTTGGACCACTTTTTCAACTTTGGAAGAAAATATTTTATATTACATATTTTTACATTTTGTCAATTTAACATAAATGGTTTTGTTATCAATTTATTTACCTACTCTATAAAGTTGATGTCAACCTTTATACACCTTTGGCTGTAAAGCCACTAGAAGTGCAGAAACCCAACTGCAAAAAATGCTACCGCAGGTAGAAGAAGAAGAACACGCAGTAGATGTATCCACTAAATTAAGAGATGTTTGCTTATATTTGTATTTGACAATAAAAAAGCACCAACCTGTGACATTTCAAAAAAGGTAGATTAATTATTATTAAGACAAATTCAAATTTTTTGTATGTTTAGGTAGTTGAACTGAAATCATACGGATAGGGATGTAACCTTTCCCTTTATAATGTTAGGTACCAACTAAAAACATTGAATGCAACTACTTTTTTACCTGTTAGGCTTGTGGATATAGGGTTAAACTCTGTATATATTTGCCTGAATATTTCTGAAATATCATAGTCTGGTTTTGACTTTACAAGATCACGTATTGCAGTGAAAGTATTTTTAAATATAATTCGCAAGCATTGATGTTATAAGTGTAACGATGTCTTTGGAAAACTTAAAATTATTTGAGTTGTTCAGAACCTCCAAAAGCGCGAATGAATTCGTTTCGGACATCAGAAAAGAACTAAATGTTGAGGAAACAAATATGGAGAAGTTTGATACCTTAAAAGGCAAACTTAATCTAATTTTTGCCCAAATAAAAACAAAGTGGCTAGACGCTAATTACTCCCGAGAAAAATTTACTAAGAAACACGAAAACTGGCTAAAAGGACTGACTCTTATTGAAAATTTCTCGGAAGAACCCCAGAAGCCCTTCATCGGTTCACTATTGTCGCCCGATATTGTTCAAATACGCCAAAGAATCTTCGGAGATAATCAGGTCTACTGTTGTCAGGCTCATACGAAAATAAAGAGAAACGCACGTCTTGGTTGTTTGGTTGTGTTTATTTGACTGTTTTGAGTTTTACAAATTTGTTCTCAATGTTAACTTCAATTAGATTACATTGGATTGATATTTGAATCCATGCATATACAAATTGGCTTGGTCAGCATGTTTACATAAGTGCGCTGCACTTGAGTCGCACTTAAGAATGGTTTGCCGTTGGAATTGCTTGCGCTGCATAATGGTTTAGGTTCGCCGTGGGAACTGCTTGCGCTGCATTCTTAGACATTGTATATACATGCACTCATTGATATTTAAACATAAACAATGATATTTATGTGACACACTACACTACAGTAACCGATATAAAGAAGCAGATTGAAGACATAAGGCCTGCATTATTACAAATCAAGGAAGGAACAACCATTTCTGTGAAATATGAATTTTTCCTAACAATGGTAGACGGCAAGGTTCTCAACGAACTCACAAACACAAAATCGACCTTGGCAAGCGCTTTTTGCAAGAAAACACAAAAGGATTTTCAAAATTTGGATAATTCCTTAATTGTAGAGGGAAATCTGAAATGAATATGCCACTAAGACTGCAGAGCTGTTAATGGAAAAATATCCAGGAAAAAAATTGACTCCCACGCTTCACAAAATTTTGGCACATGGCCAAACTATAATTGAATATCCTACCCATTGGGGTAGCAAGTTCACTGCTGCTGCCCGAAGATACTGCTCACTTCTCAGGCTAAAGAATACTCCAGATGCACTCCAGACGGATATCAGACACTCTGGCTGGTACTCCGCACTCAGTGCTCTGCTTATTTCGCACTCCAGGTGGATATCAGACTGCTCTGGCTGATACTTCGCACACTGTATGCTGGTTTTGCACTCAAGGCGAATATCAGACACTCTGGCTGATACTGCTTGCCACTTTCGCACTCCTGATGGATATCAGACACTCTGGCTGATACTCTGTACACCATGCGAGATGCTTAAGCTGCGCTCTGGTACTTTCGAACTCCAGACGGATATCAGACTACTCTAGCTGATCCTCCGCACACCGCACGAAATGTAGAACACGCTTCTTCCGCGTTTGTAGCGAAATACTTTCAGCAAAATATTTCAGAATGTTGACTGGTGTCTCGGCCGCTGCGCCAACGCGGTCCACATATAGCAAGCCTCCCGAAAGCAAATGTAGTTATTTCAAGTTTACAACAGTAGCTCACGGAAAAAGTGTGGGTGTGAGCTGAAATCTTTATTATTTCATTAATTTATAAATTCATTACTTTACATTATTTTTTATTCGACTTACATTTGTGGTTTGCCTGCGCTTCGATGCGGTCTTGACTGCCATCAATCAAGTTCTTTTCTTAACTGATTTGAGCCGGTCACATGCTTGACTGCAGAAGCTATTGGAGTAGCTGCTACAGTCCAGCATGTGGCTGGCTCAAGCCGCATTTCGTGTAGTTGCGAGCGAGACAAACACACAAAGCATAAGATCCGTTACTGGAAGAGCTTTTGACAAGCACCCCAGTAGAAATTATTGGATCAGTCGGCGCGCTGCTGAATATTGCTATTTAGCGACGCAAGAGAAGTAATATATAAGAATAAAAGTATTGCAAATTGGAATAGCAATACTTTGGGAGGAGAATGATGCGAACTAAAACATTTAGGGTATTCACGCTTTGTGTTGAGTTGAGGAGTTGAAAAGTTGAGGACTTTTACAAAAACAAATACATGCTGTAAATCAACCATGCGTTTCAACATTCAACTCAACTTTTCCTCAACCCAGACCCTAGTCTACTTTTTCCTGTTGAGTTTTTGAGAAAGTGTTGCACAATGTGGTAATTCGCTGCCTTTTCAGCACTAATGCATTTGCCATTTTTTAGCCATTTCGTGGTATGAAAAGCAACGAGTTACCGTATACTCGTTGGAAAAAAGTAAGCGCCAAATTTAAAATAATCAAATTGCATTAACGCAAGTACAAACAGGTTGCGCCTTTTTTGTGCGAAATTAAGTGAATTAGACATGATTACTTGTTTTTGGAGTTTACGCAAATAAAAGAGTAAAAATAGATGTACTAGGCTTAATATATGCTGGAACTGTTGTGGAGTTACCCTAAACATTTGAACAAATCGCTTTTCGTCGAAGGAACTGAGCAAGTTCTGGCGCCAGTCAACTTACTTCGGGATGTGGAAGTGGCCGCCCTGCCGCAATAGCATTCATGTCCTCTATATAATTATCTAAAACTTCATCAATTTGTGCGTCGACACATAGCCCCATAGTCGCTGTATTAAATAAAATTTAGTTTTTATACGATGAATTTGTTTTAGCAGACGAACCTTCAATAAAATCAATTTCATCCAAAGCCACTTTAGCAACAGCATCAGTCAAAATACACTTTACGCTTAATTTAAATACATTTTTGCAGCATTTCGCAAATCGCAAATGTAAACAAACACAGGCAAAAAGAAGAAGAAGCACAAAGTCAAATACGGTTTTTCTGCAATTACGGTATTTTTGCAGCAGTAAAATAATAAAAATCGATGTAATACATAACTACTTTAGCTGCAGGTTTCATTGAAATAGATTTTATGCTTTGACTCGGCGTTTTTAATTCAAGTTTTTAAATTTTAATGTAAATTGTACCAATTTAAAAATGTAAACAAACTCTGGAAAGAAGAAGAAAACTCAACAACTCAACTCATGAAACTCAACAGGGCTGTTCACGCGTTGGCTTGCGGACTTTTTCCTCAACTTTTCAACTCCTCAACTCAACACAAACCGTGAACACCCTAATTAATTTTGAATTTAAACTGAAATTATATAAATGCTAAAATATCGATAATCTAAATTAATTAATTAGTGAATATCGATAGTCAATAATTAATAAATTATCACGAATATCGATACTTATTATGTACTTTTTCGATAGGACGCGGAGTCGTTGCCGCGTAATGAAAGAATAAAATGTGTATCAATGCATAAGTGGTGCCGAATTCTGGAATCCAAATTCGAGCAATAACAAATCGTCGATCGAGCCGGACATTAATTAAATCTTTGTAGGTTAAATCCAACAAAGCTCCTACGAGCAAAAACAAGGAACAGCAATTTTCAAATTCAAAACTTTGATCGTCTGTCAAATTTGAATTGAATGGAAACTGAGTGAACGGCCGCCTGCCGAGGACTGCAACAGGGGGAATAACATGCACCGTAATGGGCGTGCCGTAACTGTTGCTGACTCGGAAGTGCGACTACACTCTCCACGCGAGGGCGGCTGGAAACAGCCCCTTAGTTAGGCCTTGTCACTGCTAAGGGGGCTGGCTAATAGTAGTCGGGCTGGAGCTGGAAACTCCTTAAAATTTCCACATCTCCGGGCCGGACTAAGGTGTCATTCGACCCGTGCCGAGAGTCAGCCTGGCTGGGGGCCCGGAATACAAATAGCCCAGTCTTTAACGGAGAGTCTAGGCAAGTGGCGACCGCCTAGTCTGGTGAGCCTTACCCGGGTATGCGGATCTCTGCCCGGGTGGACAGTATATTTCTCCGCTACTCGTGGGATTTATGAGTAAGAATAATAAATTTTTGAAAACACCGCAGGATGTCACTGCGGGAACTGCTGCTAAGCAGTTTGAGGACCGTGACCTTGACAGGGAGCGGCCCTCATTGGTGAGACCACCAACAGTTGCTCCTAACAGGAGAATTCAGGAGAGAAGGCAAGGTTCGGGTGGCCGTGTCGTGGGACTTACCCCACACTCGGCACCTGCTTCTAGCAAGGTAGGCGTTCCAGGACAAGCCGGCATGGGGAAGCTTCCCAGACCGGCACTTGGAAAACCTGGAGGTCGGGATGACCCGAACCGAAGGGGTCTGAGTGGTGCCAAGGTTAAGTGGTACATCAGATATCTTCAGCAGGGCAAGTCACCTGATGAAGCATTGGCGCTGGCAAAACAGTCACGTCAAGAGGAGGTGCAGGGCTCCACCCCTGCCCCGAAAAGGCTGAGCAGCGCCCTCACGCCACCAACGGACACCCCGAAGAGGGTACGTACGGAGAAGAGAACCGAAGAAGGACCATCGTCTGCGGTAGTAGTGAGCACCTCCGTAGCTGCTCTGGATGCCGAGGACCATCCCTCGACATCCGGGATAACGACGGAGGGACCTACGTCCGCTGCTCCGGATGCCGAGGACCAACCCTCGACATCTGGGACAGCGACGGAGGGACCCACGTATGCTGCCGTAGCCAAGAGGCTAAAAGTAGCAGTTGTACCTGAGGATTACCCTCAGGTGGTCCTCAGCAGCGAGGAGCTTTCGCTGCTTGAGGAAGCAATATTGGAGGAGCTAGTCTCGTCAGGCTGGGACTCCCCAATAATATTCGATGGGATCCACTTCAGGGTGGGCCATCTAGTCGTGGACTGCTCAGACGAAACGTCGGCTGAGTGGTTGCGGCTGGTAGCCCCCACCCTGCGTTTGTGGAAAGGAGTCCCACTAGAGGCGAGGATGGGCGACGACATACCGGCGGCGCATATTATAACCATCTTCTGCCCTAGAACGGGAGACAAGCCGACGGAATGGATCTTGGAGCTGATCCATAAGCAGAACCGTCTGAATACGGAGTATTGGAGGTGGCTGTCGAGAAAAAGCGAAAGAGGTGGTCTACTCCTCGTCCTCGGCATCGACGACAACTCCTGTGCCGAAATTATAAAGAACGGCCACAAGCTGAACTTTGGGTTCGGAAGCATTCCGGTGAGTGGTTTGAGGAAGGGCAAGACGGTTGCCACCGAACCAACGCCGGCCGCGCTTCCCCAATCTGTAGTGGAGGATGAGGGACTGAACAACTCTGATTCCCTAACAGACCTGGCGGAAGATGAGGAGCTCAACACCACGGTGATTGAGGCGAGCTGCGACATGGGAGATCAGCCTCCCATGTCCTCGCAGGAACTGGCCATGGAGCTAGGCGAAGAAGAGGAGAGGAATCTGGAGACGACCTCCAGACCTCAGACGCCAGTTGTGGAACCGATCCTATGATCGGCCTCGGCCGTACTGGCAAGGATGTTCACCAAACAACACCTAGGGCTAGCCCTGGTACAGGAACCCTGGTATAACCAGGGCATAAAAGGACTGTACGTGAAAGATGCCAAGGTAATTTGGGACCATAGGGACCCACTCCCTAGAGCCTGTATCTTGGCAAGTAGAAGCATTAATCATAATGTATTTACAGAATTCCTCACCGGCGACTGTGTCCCTATCATGGTCAAAGAAGCCGGTGGAGTAAAGACAGCTGTAGTAGCTTCCGTCTACTTTGCGGGAGACGAAGCCATTGAAAAAACTAGTGAAGGCGCACGACTTCACAAAGCAATTTCCAAAGGAGTGCCGGACTTGAATCTAGCACTCCAGAAATCTGATAACTTCTTCACAAAAAGTAATAAGGAGAAATTAGAACTCCTCCTGGCTATGCACTTCCCTGGAAGTACTGAACAGGTGGAGAGTAGAATTCTACCAACAGGTAGAAATAGAGCACGTGCCGCTGACTGGGCCATTGCCAAGTCAACGGTAACCCCTGAGAGATTAAAATGGGCAATTGGCACGTTCCAGCCCTAGAAATCTCCTGGTCTGGATGGTATACACCCAGTACTCCTACAAAAAGGACTGGGCCACCTCTTGACCCCCATTAGGGAAGTACTGGTTAGCAGCCTTGCGCTAGGACACATACCTACCGCGTGGAGTACAGCTAGAGTGGTCTTCCTCCCGAAAGCTGGAAAGAAAGATATCACTAATCCAAAGTCTTACAGACCTATTAGCTTAACTTCGTTTTTGCTGAAAACGCTGGAAAAGCTGGTAGATTTCAGAATTAGAAGCACATTGCTAGTACAACGACCCCTTCAACATATGCAACATGCATACAGGGCGGGAAGGTCTACGGACACAGCACTATATCAGCTGAAAACCCTTATTGAGGAATCTTTAACTCATAAGGAAGTTTCACTATGCGCCTTTCTGGATATACAGGGTGCCTTTGATAACGCCTCCCACGAGGCTGTCAACGCATCACTGGCCAGAAGGGGCCTAGACGCAACTACTAGCAGATGGATAACTTCACTGTTAACGTCTAGGCAAGCCACAGCAACTATTGGTGGGCCCTCAGGGCGGTGTACTATCACCCCTCTTATGGAGTCTGCTAGTAGATGACCTACTGGAGAAACTAGCGGGCAGAGGCATACAATGCCAAGGCTATGCTGACGATATCGTTATTATAGCCAGAGGTAGGTATGAGGCAGGTATGAGGAAACACTCTGCGACATTATCCAGCTAGGGCTCAAGGAAACTAATGACTGGTGTAAAAAGGCAGGTCGAGCCTTAACCCTGCCAAGACAGTCATAGTATCCTTCACAAGGAGATACAAACTTGGAAGGATGAGGAGTATAACCCTATCAGGATGCAGCATAGAAACAAGTAATGAAGTCAAGTATCTAGGAGTCACCTTTGACTCTAAGCTTAACTTCAGAACCCATGTAAACAACACTATAAATAAGTGCTCATGGGCTCTATTTACGTGTAGAAGCATTGCTGGGAAATCGTGGGGTACATCACCACGAATAATAAGATGGCTGTACCTAATGGTTGTCAGACCCATGCTCTTATATGGGGCAATAGCCTGGGGCAGCAGGGCGCGCCTTAGCACGACCAAAGCCAGATTGCAGAAACTGCAAAGAATGGCCTGCATATGTATGACAGGAGCAATGCGCACCTGTCCTACTGCGGCCATTGAAGTATTAATGGATGTTACACCGCTTCATATCGTTGTTGATATGCAGAGAAAAGCAACGTTAATAAGAATTGGGAGGGAAGGAGTTGACTTCAACCTCACCAGAAAAGACGCTGCAGATTTAGCAGAGGACATACCTATGCTTCTGCAACCAAGGGATGAAATGCCAGCTGAGTACAAGTTCGATCAGAACTTCGATATTAAACTCAGCACGAAAGAGGCCTGGACAACTCTTTCGGCAATTCACCCAATGAAACCACACACAATAAAGTGGTATACGGATGGATCCCTCACCGATGAAGGGAGTGGTCTGGGGGTAGTAGGACCCAGGACTAAATATCATGAGTCACTAGGCAGACACACCAGCATTTTTCAAGCTGAGGTCTGTGCTATTGGAAGGGGTGCAGAATTTAATCTGCAAAAGAACTATCATGACAAGGAGATCTCCATCCTGTCTGACAGTCAAGCAGCGATAAAGGCAATAAGCAGAGCCAAAATAACATCAAGGCTGGTCAAAGAAGTGAGAACTGCACTTGACAATTTAGGTGCCAGAAACAAGCTCACAATTAGATGGGTCCCAGGACACAACAATATCCCTGGGAATGAGCTAGCAGACAAACTAGCAAGAACAGGTGCAGCAACACCGCTAATCGGACCTGAACCATACTGTGGGATTGGCAACCACGTGGTAAGGGACCTATTGAGGAAAGAGGAGGAAAACAAACGGCTGCTTCACTGGGCACAGATACCAGGACTAAAGCAGTCAAAAACCCTCCTCTCTAAGTACAACCGCAAGAGATAACTCACGGGAAAAATACCGTGAGGATCCTGACAGGCCTCTTGACGGGTCACTGTAGGCTCCGCAGCCACTTAAACAAAATTGGCATAGCGGATAGTGGGCTTTGTCGTTTCTGTAGTATGGAGGAAGAAACTTCAGTGCATCTACTATGTGAATGCATAGCACTCGTCAACAAAAGAAGCAAGCTTTTAAGCATGCACGTCATCTCACCGGAGAGCATTGTTACCATAAATCCAAACAAAATACTGCAGTATATGCAGGCAATTGGACTTTTGGGAGAGCTCTAAGCCGTGAAAGGGGGTACAATAGATCCACTTGGGTCGCAGTACATACTACACCCAGTACAATAATAATAAACTGAGTGAACACTGTGTTTTTTTCGTTGCATTTGAAAACAAAGTATGGAAATACCGAAGCATTATGGACGATAGGCGATAATGCGATAAAACGCCTCATTTTGTTGCTATCGTCACGAGCCTTGATCGAAGCATATCTCATCGCTATCTCTCAATCGTCTCGCGCCTAAACTCATTACACTTCGATGCATCATTTCATTGTACTTTTTAGTATTAATAAATATATTTGTTATTATTAGCAATCAATGCGTTTGATTGCTAAAGTAGTGACCCCGACGTGATCTATACAAAAATCGTAAAATCACAAATACAACAACGACTTTGCGACATTGCAGTTGACCATAATTTCACAACATTGTGAAATAAAAATTGCACGCTGCGAGCTGCGTTGTAATGTTCCTGATAATTAAAACAACGACGAAGACACCTTTTTGGATAGTCAGGGTAGTGAGATGCAGCTCGAGGATCTAAAACTTCAAATGCAAACAATGGAGGTCAATTTATAACAAATAAATACAGCAATCATTCAGCAAACAAATGCGCGTGCATGTACCGAAATTTAACAAAGCAAACCCACAACTTTGGTTTGCTCAGTTAGAGCGTTCATTTCTATTAAACGATGTTAAGATGACACGAACCGTTTCGACATATTGGCGGTTCACTTGGAGGACGACGTTGTTCATGAGGTCGAGGACCTAATTGCCGCACCTCCAAATTCGGATTGTTATAACACACTTAAAACTCGCTTGATGACCAAATATACTGATTCGAAGGAAAACAGAATGCGACGACTGATGCAGAGCATAGACACGACCGGCTTGAAACCATCAGAAATTTTAACCAACATGAAGCGCCTTGCACCTGATTCAAAATCACCAGACGTAGCTTCTTCAATTAAAAGTCTTGTAGAACTGGTAATGGCTGCCTGAACTAGATATGTTCAGACTAAACGGCTACCGACATCGCTGGTTGGCGGTAGCTGCATGACAACCATCAGCAATGCAGATACGGTTCTTTGCAAAGCGGCGAGCCATGTTTGATATCAACGATTACATTTAAAAATTATATTTTATTCTCAACGCTAACGGTTAATCGGCGCATCAACTAATCTCTACACTCCATTCCAGCAAAACACAACAATGCAAATACAGCACACGCTGGAGAGCATCACATCGAACAACTGGAAACCCTTTAGCTGATCCCCCATGCTGCCTAGCCGGAGGAAAACTTGCTATCAGATTCGCTCACGACATGGTCGCTGGGAAGGGGGTAGTTGTGGCAACACCGAAGCAGCATGGACGATAGGCGATAATGCGATAAAACGCCTCATTTTGTTGCTATCTCTCAATCGTCTCGCGCCAAAACTCATTACACTTGTGCGCATCATTTCATTGTACTTTTTAATATTAATAAATATATTAGTTATTATTAGCAATTAATGCGTTTGATTGCTAAATATGCTCAGTACTCAGCGCCACCTATCGAAAGGTGTCCATACTTATGTTGAAAACCTTCTCGACAACATAACGAACATAGCCTGTAAATATGAACACAATCACACTGCAATATAGTGGATTCTATAAGCCTCGTACAAACATACATTCGTTTTTATATATATAGATATATTCTCTAAGTTAAGTTTTCTCCAAGCTTTTTTTTCACTTTTAAGTTTCTCTAAGTCATTGTTCCACCAAGGAACGCTATATGTTTTTTTTGTAGGTTGGGAAATGGGTATGCTGTTGTATGCACTTTGTAAAATAATTTTATTGATGTTACTCGCTTCTTTGTTAATATTTGTGGAATATGGAATTTGCGTGTTCAAAGTACTTGTAGTTTGTTCAAATTTTTCCCAGTTCGCTCGTCTAGTAATGAACCTTCTTGAGTAGTTAGTTTGTGCTTTGTTTGTATTACTGTTGAACATTTCAATTGTGATGGGAAAATGATTACTTCCTTGGAGAGTGTCGCTAATTTTGATGTCGGAATTTAATTTTAAATCATTTGAACAAATTGCCAAGTCAACGTGCGTAAAAGCGTTGTGTGTAGAAAAGTGTGTTGGTTTGCCATTATTTAAAATGATATAATTATTATCATGGAAAAACTTTGCTAAGACTTTCCCTTTACTATTACTTGTTGGTGAACCCCAACATATATTCGAACTGTTAAAATCACCTGTAATTAGTGTGTAGGTATTTGTGTTTCAACATTGTTTCAAGGTCTTCCCGTGAGAATTTTTGATGACGAGGAATGCTATAATCTTAACTTTTATTTTTGACTGTATTTCGATCGAGATTGTATCAAAAATACTTCCAAGAGCAATGTTTTTGTGCTGAATTGATTTATGCACTAAATTGGCCACTCCACCTCTCGCAGAAGGGGAGACGGTCGTTTTTTGGATTCGAAATAGTTGTCAACTTAGGTGTAGTAACTGGTTTACTTATACCCTTTGCTTTTTTTAGGTTTCGCTTGTTTTTGTTTGAAAGTTTTTAAGGTTATATTTCTACTTCTTGTTTGCGTTCGGTTTTCAAGTAATCATCATCGGTGCTGATGGGCATGTAGTCTTCGTCTTCTGTTTCAGGTTGGGATTTGGTTTTACCTGGTTCTTGAATATCTTCCTGGATTAAGCTTGAGTAATACATAAGTTCGGATGTGGACGCTGTTGGTGTGATGATTTTTTCTTTTACACCAGTTTTTGTGGCATCTCTTTCGGAGCTGGCCAGCATATCATCATATGAAATTATCCGCCTAGTGTTTCCTTCTATTATTGGAGTACTGTTTTGACTTTTTATTAGTGGCTCGGAAAGTGGAGTGTGGTATTGTGGTGGACGACCTTGGTTTGATTTGGCTACAGAAGAATACATTTTGCCATCGTGTGGGTGTCTGGATTTGTAGAGCGTCCAGGCGTTTCGGTTGCTCACTTTTTCTTTTACCTTTATTTCCTGAACTTCTTAGGACATTTCCTATCCTTTGCGTGGTGATTGTTGGGACTCAATTCTTTTTCGCGGCAGTTAATACAGCAAGGGTTACGTTCGCATTTTTCTCCGGTCTGAACATCGATATGTTGCTTTTGGCTGCAGTTGTTGCATGTTTCATCTCTCTTACACATTTTGGCAATGTGTTTCATGCGTAAGCCCATATCCTGGCGCCCTCCGGATTAACTAGCCTTGCCTGCGTATTGCGGATCTCTGCGCAGGTGGACCACCCCTTCTCCGCCACTCGTGGGTCCATCTATGACTTCCTTAACTAAAAATCAAAAAAACAAAACACAAAAAGAGACCGGAACTCTCGAAAAACCGGAAGAGACCGAAGGTCTAACAATGGGGGCGAACGCAGGGGTCACTGGACCTATCGTCGTCCCTTCACAATTAACCCCAACGACGAGCTTGAAGACAGAGGTCACTGGACCTACGGTCAGCTCCACTCCGGCGAAAAAGCAGGCAACTGTGCCTCACCGCCCCTCGGCCAAGAGCAATGTGGCAGGCACCTCGAAGGCCCCCGTCACCCTGAGTAGTCAGCAAGGTGCTACAACAAGCACAGCTAGCTCTCAGTCGGGTGCGGGGGAGGTAGAGAGGCCAACCACTAGCAAGGCCAAATTGGATAGGTATACGGACCGCAAAAAGGCAGCCCTAATCCTTAAACGCCAGGCGACGTCAAACATCACGACCCCATCGGCCGAATGGCTGAGAAAGGTAGAGTGGGCGAAGTCTGTGCTGCCGAACTTTGTACTCGAAAGACCCAAGGAGGGCTCGAGGCAAAATCAGCCAAAACGGCAACGGTCCCAAGAGGCCATTATACCCAATGCTCCTAAGAGAGCAAAGGCGAACGCTCAGGTTGTAGCGAATAGAAGCTTTGCCGAGATGGCAAAGGAGAAAATCCTTCTGGGGGTCTTGGACCAGGGAAATCCGGACGGCAGGATCCCCAGGAATCAATGGAAGTGGGTAGAGGCAGCACTGGCTGTACACTGCTTCGAGGCTCTGGAGGCAGATCCGGGCCCGCCACCAGTCTGCAAGGACGTAGGGTGGTATCAGGGCACTGTAAAAGTGATTGCCTGTGAAGGGGCCAGATCGGCTGAGCTTTTTAAAGCGGCCGTATCGAGAGTGGGCGAGGTTTACCCGGACGCCAATCTAGTCGCAGTAGACTGGAAGGACGTACCGAGTAGACCTCGGGCCATTATGTGGATCCCGGCATCCTTCAAGGAGCCGGAGATGATCCTGAAGATGTTGCAGCGTTGCAATCCCCACCTTCCATCCTCTGAATGGAAGGTCGTGAAGGTGGAGGAAACCGAGACGCCAATGAGGAGGGCCATTATGGTCCTCAACAAAGAGTCGCTGGCGCCGATAGAGGAGATGCACGGAGAGCTAAACTTCGGTTTTAGCTCGGTGCAGATCCGTATCTATAAATCGGACGCCAGGCAGACAGAGAGCCAACAAGAGTTGGCGGTAGCCCTGGCCTCGGATATGGAGGAGCCGGAAAAGTGTCCCGAAGTGGATGACTGCGAGTCGGTGATGTCCGACGCGTCATTGCTTCGAGGTCTGGAAGCACTATGTCAGGAGAGCGAGGACTCCGCTGATGATATCAGCGATGACATAGATGCCGATGTTACGGTGATGGAGGTAAAACCGCAAGATGTCGTTGAGAATCTTGCAGATAAACCTCCATCATTGTAAAGCAGCGACTGCTGCGCTCATGCTTCGCCTGGCTGGGGGCGAAGTTGACCTGGTGCTGATACAGGAACCGTGGATTGTGGCCAGCAAGGTTTCTGGACTCAGCACAGCAAAATATAGGCTATTGGTAGCCCCACAAGTAGGTAAAATCCGTACATGCATTCTGGCAAAAAAACACCTTAGTGTATTTTTGCTCTACAATTACAGCGATGGCGATATCACATCGGTTAGTCTGGAGCTCCAGACTACATCGATTCGAATAGCGTCCGCATACATGGCATATGACAACATGGACCCACTTCCGGGTCATATACTCCAGAAATTGGTAAAGGACAGCGACGGTCGGGGCACTGGCCTATTGATTGGTTGCGATGCGAATGCTCACCATGGAATATGGGGGAGCTCAAACACAAACGAAAGGGGTGAGTTATTTTTCGAATATCTCCTCACTACTAACCTAGTAATTTGCAATCGGGGAAATGATCCCACATTTATTATTAAAGATAGAGAAGAGGTCATCGACCTAACTCTTATCTCAAACTTCCTATATGACCAAGTCAATAATTGGAGAGTCTCGAAAGATCACTCCTTCTCAGATCATAGATACATTGAAACACAATTATCTATCTCCACTCCTGCCCCTGTTGAGTTCACCAACCCACGTAGAGCCAACTGGAAAGCCTTCAAGGTTAAGTTAGCTCAGACCCTAGAAATCCCCACCGAGGGGACTCTTCCTTCAGAGGAGAAGCTTGAACTCCTCATAAAAACCTTTACGGAAGGGTGCAACAAATCATACAAAGCATCCTGTCCAAAAAGCAAGCCAATGGGAAAAAGGAAACCACCTTGGTGGAGACCGGAATTAGATACCCTAAGGTCAAGTTGTCGGACGCTTTTTAATAAGGCAAAGAGATTAAACTGTGAGCATAGCTGGGTAGAATATAAACACAGCTTAGCTCAATATAAGAAAGTAATAAGACAAGCAAAGCGAGACGAGTGGAGAAGATTTTGTTCCGAAATCGAATCTTCCTCGGAAGCTGCAAGGCTCCGGAAACTACTTTCAAAATCATCCACTAATTTAGGCTATCTAAAGAAACCTGATGACACCTGGACAGATTCCAGTGATGAGTCATTAAAGTTGCTTCTAGATACGCACTTCCCGGGCAGCACAGCGGTTGCACCAACGTGTAGCCTCTCTCATCTTCCAGTCAACGTGTTGGATGACATTATCACGGACTCCAACATAAAATGGGCCATAAACAGCTTTGACCCCTATAAATCTCCAGGTCCTGACGGGATAATACCAGCCCAGTTACAACACGGGGGGGACCTTGTAGTCTCGTGGCTTAAAGCCATTTTTACCAACATTGCTGCGCTAGGTCGGATCCCATCCTCATGGCTAGTGTCTAAAGTGGTCTTTATACCCAAGGCGGGTAAAGCATCACACACTGTCCCAAAAGATTTGAGACCCATAAGCTTGTCTTCGTTTCTCCTAAAAACTTTGGAAAGATTGATAGGGTTATACCTGAGAACATCAATTGATTCCAAAGTATTATCAGAATCGCAGCACGCATACTGTAAGGGAAGATCGACAGAAACCGCACTTCACTCTGTCATTTCAACCATAGAAAAATCCTTGCACAACAAGGAATATGCTATCGCTGCCTTCTTAGACATAGAAGGCGCTTTCAACTACATCGACCCCAAAGCAATAACTAATGCACTTATGTGCCTAGGCGTAGATGACTGTCTAGTGAATTTAATCAGCCAGCTGCTACTGAGCAGAACGGTTATTTCTTCACTTGGCACATCTTCTATCCGCAGGCACGTGAGTAGAGGCACTCCACAGGGGGGCGTGCTATCTCCTCTTCTGTGGAACGTAGCAGTCAACACGTTGCTACGTCGCATAGAAGGAGGTGGCTGCAAAGTTGTTGCTTATGCGGACGACGTGGTTATAATGTTGAATGGAAAATTCCCACAAACCCTTTGTGACCGCATGACACTAAAACTCAGAGAGCTGTCACTCTGGACTAATGAAAGCGGGTTAAGCGTTAATCCAGCAAAAACCGAACTTATCCTTTTCTCAAGGAAATATAAGGTCCCTAACTTATCTCCTCCCAAATTAAACGATTCCGTCTTGTCCTTTAGCGACAGTGCAAGATACTTGGGACTTGTACTAGACAAGAAACTAAATTGGAATCTCAATATCGCAGACAGAGTACGGGCCAATACTGCACTCTTCGCCTGCAAAAGAACAATAGGGCTTAAATGGGGTATGTCCCCAAAAATAGTTCGTTGGATATACACGGCCATAGTTAGGCCAATACTGCTGTATGCAGTATCTACCTGGTGGCCAGCCCTTACCATCAAGTCTAGGCTTATAGCATTAAATAAGGTGCAGAGAACAGCACAACTATGCATCACAGGTGCCCTTAAAACAACCTCGAGTGAAGCGTTAAACGCTATCACCAACATTCCTTCAATCCTTATAATGGCAAAAGAAATTGCCACCATAACATCGAGACGCCTGAAAGACGCCAAATTCTGGGCAGTCTTGGAATATGGGCACTCGTCTATTTTAAAAGAAGATATAAATGTGGTAATGACAGATTACTGCACCCCCTTAGAACATCCGTCTACATTATTCACCACTGACATCCCCTCCAGGGAATCGTGGTTGGAAACTGAGGAACTAAATATTCGGCAGTCTTTCCGACTTCCGGACCATTGTAGCGTCTTTCAAGCAGAGATCCTTGCCATTAAGGAGGCTTTGGTATGCTTACGCAATACCGGCCTGGAAACCGGTGTGATAAATATATTTTCGGATAGCCAGGCAGCTATTAAGTCACTTCGAGCACTATCTTCCAACTCGATGACAGTCAACAACTGCCGCAAATCTCTTCAAGAGATGGCACAGCAGTTTGTTATAAGCCTCATTTGGGTGCCAGGACACCAAAATATAACAGGCAATGAAATAGCAGATGAATTGGCCAGACAGGGCACGACCTCTACCCTCCTACCGGACAAGGAGGATATTCGTATGCCAATGGCCACTTTTAAGCTTCAAATAAGGGAAAAATTTAGCTATCACGTACAAAGGCTGTGGCAAAATTCACCCCATTGTACAATCAGTCGCCAAATATGGCCTAAAATCGACCCAAAACGTTCCGCGAGGCTCTGTGGACTCAACCGGTCGCAGTGTTCAGCAGTTGTCAGAGCGATCACCGGACACTGGCTTGTCGGAACACATGCGACCAGAATGAACGCTCCGAGCAACGATTTTTGCAGGAGCTGTAGAGATGAGGAAGAAGTTGAGTCAGTGGAACACTTCTTCTGCTCCTGTGAGGCTCTCAGCAGACGCAGGAAAAAGTACTTGGGAAACTACTTTCTTCATAACCTAGCGGAGCTAGAGTATATATGTCCGAGAAGGATCGCAGGTTACATAGTAGCAACAGGATGGGAATCCTTTTAGTTTTCCTTAGGAGAGGGGTGAAAATTATGATCCGTGCGGTTTCACAACGGGCCGGTCAAGGCCTATGTGTGCTGGCTATCAAGCAAGCTGCCGCTCTTACCTAACCTAAGCCCATATTGCAGCGCAACGGCATCAATACGTATGCTCATACTTCAACTCTTTCGTATCCTATATAGAGGTATTCTGGTATATCGGGTAGGGTGAATGTAACAATATTTAGTCCTGTTTCAATCAGTATGCTGTCTTTCATTTTCATAATTTTTTTAATTTCATGCACTTTTTGGTCTTTTAGCTCTGCTAAGCTTTCAATCTCAGGTACTCCCCGCAAATCATTTGAATATATAATACCTTTAGCATAATTCAAAGTTTTGTGTTCTGAGACAATTATTGGTATACTCATTAGCTCTTTAAGTTTAAGAAGTTTTTCCGTCTGCTCTTTAGTTTTTGTTTTAATTAATATTTTCCCGTCTCGCGTTTTTTTGGCAAATTGCAACTTTGCCTCCACGGGTAAAATCAATCGTTTTTTTAAATTAAAAACGGTGAAACATTAGCCAGTGATCCATTGTCTTCTTTTATCATCATCAAAAATTTTTTTACTATAATTGTATTATTTTATTAATAATTTAATTTCTAATTTAATCTTATTCCAAATTAATTAGTCGTAATTGATTGTCGGAATTCTTTATTTCTGTAATACAAACTCTTGATACATAAAAATTATTTTCTACTTTTTAGTTCGGTTTACTATTAAAGCGTGTTTTTTAGTTTTTTTAAACTATAATTTTTTTTATGAGTTTTTCTATTATTAAGGGTTTTATGAATTTATGTTGAAACCATTAATTAATTAAGTATTAATTAGGGCAAGCGGTAGTTTGCCTTGTTTAGTGTGCGGGTAGCGACAGGGCAAAAACACGACTTGCTATATTGTCTGCAAAACAAACAAAATTAGCCTTTGCTTGTGGGAGTTACGTGTATTTGGGGTACATTTTTGTTACGTTTCTGATCTTTCGTTTGCGTGATAAAGCGAGAAGCGCTTATGTAGATGAATAAGGAAGAACGAGAGATCCGAGAGCGTGCACACGTATATGCACGCATACATTCGAAGCTATTGTCGGGACGTTGATAATGAAATGAAATGGAAAGAAAATGAAACAAGAACAAGTTAAGTTCCTGACTTTGATACACTTAATATATGCAAGTCGATAGCTTAGTGGGATGAGCATCGATCAGACAGCAGCGAATACGCTGTGGGTTCGTATATCAATAGAGGAAAAGTTATTTCTTATTTTTGATTTTATTGTAACATAAAATATAATTTATTTTTATATTGATGGAATTTTTTTTTTCTTATTTTCATTATAATAATAAAATAAATATTTAGTTTTATTGTATTATAACATAAAATATTTATTATTTTTGTATTGATCCATTTTTTTTTTGGTTGTTTTATTATTTGCATTATAATAAAAAAATAAATATTTATTTTTATTATTTTCGTAAAGATTTTAAATAATTAGGGTATTATTTCACGCGGTACATCACACTGATTATTGTGGAGGTAGTAGCAGGGCAAACCGACTAACTATATTGCTTGCAATACATTTGTAAATACAACAAACAAAATTGTCAGCAAGCTATAGTGGTATTTTGTGAAAAATTTTTGTTCAGTTTCTCATATGTCTTTGCACAACGTGTTAAAGAGAAAAGCACTTATGCGGATGAATAAGGAAGAATGAGAGATCCGAGAGCGTGCACACGTATATGCACGAATACATTCGAAGCCTTTGTCGGGACGTTAGAATAGAAATGAAATGAAATGAAAAATGAAAAGAGACCTGAGACAAGATGTTAATTTTCTGACTTTGATACACATCATACGTGTAAGCTGATGGCTTAGTGGGATGAGCACCGATCAGACGCGAATATGTTGTAGGTTCGAATCTCGTCAGAGGCAAAATTATTTCTTTTTTTTTAATTTTATTATAACATAAGATATTTTTCATTTTCATATTGATGGAAATTTTTTTTTTTATTTGCACTATAATAATAAAATGAATATTTATTTTTATTGTATTATAAAATAAAATATTTATTATTTTTGTATTGACGCAATTTTTTTTTGGGTTTTTTTATTACATATTTGCATTATAATAAAAAAAAAAAAATGTTATTTTTATTATTTTCGTATTGATTTTAAATAATTAGGGTATTATGTCACGCGGTACATTACACTGATTATTGAGGAGGTAGTAGCAGGGCAAACCGACTAACTATATTGCTTGCAAAACATTTGTACATACAACAAACAAAATTGTCAGCAAGCTATGGTGGTATTTTGTGAAAAATTTTTGTTTAGTTTCTGATATTTCTTTGCACAACGTGTTAAAGAGAAAATCACTTATGCGGATGAATAAGGAAGAATGAGA
The DNA here is from genome assembly GCA_949987675.1 of Chymomyza fuscimana. Classification (NCBI taxonomy): domain Eukaryota; kingdom Metazoa; phylum Arthropoda; class Insecta; order Diptera; family Drosophilidae; genus Chymomyza; species Chymomyza fuscimana. The sequence goes on from OX465089.1 coordinate 56,731,451, forward strand.
GATCCGAGAGCGTGCATATACGTGCACAAATCCATTTGAAGCCTTTGTCGGGACGTTATGAAATGAAATTAAATTAAAAATGTAAAAGAGACAAGATGTTAAGTTCCTGACTTTGATACACATCCTGCGTGTAAGCTGATGGCTTAGTGGGATGAGTATCGATCAGGCGCGAATATGTTGTGGGTTCGATTCTCGATAGAGTCAAAGTTGTTTTTTTTTTTTTTAATTTTATTATAATATAAAATATTTATTATTTTTGTATTGAAGCAAATTTTTTTTTGGTTTTTTATTATTTGCATTATATACAAAAAATAAATATTTATTTTTATTATTTTCGTTTTGAGTTTAAATAATTAGGGTATCATGGAACTCGGTTCGTTAAACTGATTATTGTGGGGGTAGTAACAGGGAAAACCGACTATCTAGTATATTGCTTGCAAAAAATTTTTAAATAAAATAAACAGAATTGTCAGCAAACTATGGTGGTACCTTGTGAAAATTTTTTGTTCAATTTCTGATCCGTCATTTGCACAATGTGATAAAGAGAGAAGCGCTTATGCAGATAAACAAGGTCAATGAAAACAAAGTTACAATTAAAATTGAAAATAGTTAAATTAAAGGGGTTTCTTCGTCCATCTTGATAATATCCATAAATACCGAGTAATAAGCGCTACATTTCATAATGGGACTTTAAACAGCAGTCCTTATGTAGCCACTTTAAAGCAAAATACAGGTTGGATCTATATCAACGACGCAAGTGTTTCTACTAATAATTGTTCCTATAAGGCTAAAGGGGCTTACATTTTCTTTTTAAGTAAAGTAAGCATTTCTCTATTAAACTTATACATATGTGTACTATATGTACTATATGAGCAAAACCCTAAAATAAAAAAATGTGATACAGTCGAGGCGGTGCCCGACAGTGTAGTACCCCATACCTATAAAAAATTAAAAAATTAATTGAATGTGGATTTGTTCATTAAGGCCACATGAATATTTTTACTAAATTTGGTGATTCTAAGTATTTTTTTACTATAATTACGTACAGTCAAAGATAGATACAATTTACAGGCCAAGGGGGTATAATTACGGTCGTGGGCAAAATAGCTTACTACTAAACATTGTGCAAATGACGGATCAGAAATTGAACAAAAGTAATTGTTATTATCACCTACCGCTATGCTTAATTGCAATTATATGCTCAAATCAATATATTAAATACATGTGCAATTTTTAAGAATTTAAGCTACTAACGTATCGTTTTTAACAAAAAGATATGATATCCCACCAAAAAAAACATCAAAAATGTAAATTTTGGTGTTTACTGCATCAAAAAGATCTCGTATCTTAAAAATGCGCCGCAACAAAAAGATGTGATACCCACTCCAAAGTATCTTTGAAAGTTAATTTGGAGTGTCGTGTAAATAATTTTTCACTACTTCTATCTTTGCAAATGAGTTTTCACTAATATAGTCTGTATCAATAGGGCAATCGTTAGATTGTCTTGCGAAGCTTGTGATGGTGTATGTACAAAGTGCGGTGAGCTATTTGGAATGACTTATGTCAGTGTCACGAAAATAAACTCAACTTTGATTTGCAAAGATAGAAGTAGTGAAAAATTATTATCACGAGACTCCAAATTAACTTTCAAAGACACTTTGGAGTGGGTATCACATCTTTTTGTTGCGGTGCATTTTTAAGATACGAGATCTTTTTGTTGCAGTAAACACCAAAATTTACATTTTTGATGTTTTTTTTGGTGGGATAGTATGGTCGCGGGAATAGGTCAAAGGTCATAAAAAATGTTCATATGAATGCATAAATAGCGACCAAACCGTAAGTTTAACAAAAACATGTTCCAAATATAGTCAATGGGAATGGGTAATTCAATTATCTACAGTCGAGAAAAAAAATTATCGAAATCAGTTTAGTATAACTAGAGATAGTTACTGTTAAGTAAAGGCACATTTTTTTTTTTTTTTTAATTTCGAAAAAGGGTTTTTCCAAAATATCTCGAAGCCCGTTTCATGAAAAAAAATTTTGACTGCATTTTCGGTTTTAGCATGTCATTTTACTACAGAAACGATTCAAAAATGTTAAGGATACCAAATTTTTTTTTTATTTGTAAACTGGTGTAATTAGTCAATTTAATCAATTTTAGAGCTTACCAAATTTATTTAGGCCGACTCTATATTTTTTTAAAATTATGTTTTGGTAGATATGAGACTTTTTGAACCATAATTTGTTTGATTGGAAATAAGTTTTTAAAGTTTATGTAGAACAATACAGTCAAAAACGGAAAAAGTGCAAGTTATGACCTTTGACCTATTCCCGCGACCATCAAATACATTCGGATCGTTTATAAATTTTACAGGCGCTATATGCCGGTAAAAAGGAAACTTTTTAGGGGGTGGCGGTTTTGATATCGACGGCTTAAAAATCCTCCATAGCAGCGGCGGCCACCCTAATCTATATATATAAAAGAGAGTTATGTTAGATACACCATTTATAACTCAAGAACGGCTGGGCGGATTTTGATGATCTATGGTTTGTTGGATGCGTCTCCGCACTGGTTATCAGAGTAACTCATAAAACATCTGAAAAAAAATCACATAAAATGAAGTAAACCGCGAAATTCTCTTACGGTGGCAGGGGGCCAGATATCGACATAAATCGAAAATCTTCACCTGCTTGACTATTATGCGCATATTTTGGTAGAATTTCAGCTCCATCGCTTTTATAGTCTCTGGGATCCTGAAAGCCAGACATGGGTATATCGACTCGGCATTTCAACGTCGGAAGCAATGCGATCCGTTCCTGGTCATCCGAATGTGCGTTCTATACATGCTCTTGGTTGTATTTATACAGTTCATCTGAAGAATGATAAATGCTTCTATTTTCGGTTGTTGTTGGTAAACGTTCGTGGCCCAACATCATTAAAATCAATACGAAATGTTAATTTTATAGTGTGCCAAACATTTCGTGCTGCATGTCAAGAGTTAAATTTGCTTGAAAATGATACTCATTGCGAAACGACAATCGCTGAAACTATTATTTCCGCAACTCCATGTCAGATACGCAGTTTGTAGTTGCTACTGATCGAAAGCATGTGTTATCTCATTTGCGGCAGTTTGTAAGTCAAGTTAGGACTGCCAGCGCCAGATTGTGGAATGTATGTCGCGTGAACATCAGGCCCGTCGAGAGAGGGGGAAAGGGGGGATTGCCCCCGGGCCCGGATTTTTCTCATGGGCCCGGTGTAATTACTGTCGTAATAAATAAGGTGTAATAGAGGGGCCGGTACATTTTCCACCCAGGCCCGGATTTTCTCTCTACGGCCCTGGTGAACATGATTATGATCGTCATGAATCAAACCAATCAGTTCAAACGAATGTCCCTCTGTTGAACCTCAAACAGAAGGAAGTCTATGACATATTAATGAAAGCAATTGAAGATGGAAATGGTGGCTTATTTTTCCTGGATGGCCCTGGTGGAACAGGGAAGACATTTCTGATGTCATTAATTTTGGCCACTGTTCGTGCGAGATCCGACATTGCGATATCAGATGCCTTTTCTGAAATAGCAGCCACACTGTTAGAAGGATGCCGTACGGCTCATTCAGTGTTAAAATTTCCGTTTCAAAATATTGAACAACCGATATGTAAAATTGCAAAACACTCCGCAATGGCCAACATTTTAGTACCGTCTAAAATCATCATCTGGGACGAATACAGAATGGCGCAGAAACGCGCACTTGATAGATCATTGAAAGATCTGCCCAATGATTCGAGATGTTTTGGACGCGCAATGATTTTATTGTCTGGCGATTTCTGGCAAACACTGCCAATCAATCCAAGATCGACTGCTGAAGATGAAATAAACGCTCCATCTGATCAAGATTTAAAAAAAAATTGATGATTCTCGGTAATGGTCGTGTTCCTGTCGATGAATCGAGTGGATTGATTTCGTTTCCTCCGATTTTTTTTTACTTTTGTCTCATTCCGAGAGTTCCGATGATCCCAACGGATGTCCGCTTTGAGTTTTAAATAATTCAATTTCCGAATCGCCTGACGATAAACAAATCACAAGGCCAATCCTTGAGTATTTGTGGATGGAACTTAGAAAATGAATGTTTTTCTCATAGTCAATTGTACGTGGCATGTTCACGTGTCGGCAAACAATCCGCTTTATTATTATTATTCTTGCGCCTAATAAATTTTCAGTAATTGAGCGATTCAGGTTCGTTTTTGCAAAATTTTTTGAAATCGAGGAGCGTGTTTGATGGTAAAGGGTATTTTAAAATCGAGTCGGACCAACTATAGCAAGTACATTATGGAAGTAAACAAACATACAAGGGATATTATAATCAGGATGATTTGAATTGTATAAAAAAGACGGGGGTTGACGTGCGAAGCACGCACGTACTCTTGCAAATATACCCAAGAAACGGAAACACATACTCCGTAATCACCTGTGAAGAACTTAACATGGATTCAAAAACGAAGGAATATAGGTCTCCAAGTGGTAACCCCAACAGGAACAATCCACCTATTTCGATTTTAAATCATATAGCATGCACGTCAAAACAACAATCTCAACCGCCGCCCAAACAGCAGAAACGGCAATAAGAAACTTACCCGCAATATGTTTAACTTTCGCCAGAAATCAAGACTTGCCATGTGGACACACTTTCTGAATCAACTTCTAAGTTGGCGCAAGCTTCGAAGGAAATGAACCGATTCAAAATCGACATTATGGGCACATCGGAAACTAGATGGACTGGCTGGGGCGATCAACACTATTTCGTATACAGTGGTCATCCACGTAATAGAGTTAATGGAGTAGGTCTTCACTTTACCCGAAAAGCGAAACAAGCTCTTCTGGAATTTAAACCAATATCCGATCGTATTATCGTAGCAAGCTTTTACTCCAAATTTCGCAACATTACTATGGTACAGTGTTACGCCCCTACGGAGGTAGCTGACGCTGACAGCAAAGATGAATTCTATAACTTATTTGAAGGATCATTAGACAACACGCAAAAAGGAGACGTATTAATAGTTATGGGCGACTGTAACGCCTTTATTTCCTGGACTTCTTAGGACATTTCCTATCCTTTGCGTGGTGATTGTTGGGACTCAATTCTTTTTCGCGGCAGTTAATACAGCAAGGGTTACGTTCGCATTTTTCTCCGGTCTGAACATCGATATGTTGCTTTTGGCTGCAGTTGTTGCATGTTTCATCTCTCTTACACATTTTGGCAATGTGTTCCATGCGTAAGCCCATATTGCAGCGCAACGGCATCAATACGTATGCTCATACTTCAACTCTTTCGTATCCTATATAGAGGTATTCTGGTATATCGGGTAGGGTGAATGTAACAATATTTAGTCCTGTTTCAATCAGTATGCTGTCTTTCATTTTCATAATTTTTTTAATTTCATGCACTTTTTGGTCTTTTAGCTCTGCTAAGCTTTCAATCTCAGGTACTCCCCGCAAATCATTTGAATATATAATACCTTTAGCATAATTCAAAGTTTTGTGTTCTGAGACAATTATTGGTATACTCATTAGCTCTTTAAGTTTAAGAAGTTTTTCCGTCTGCTCTTTAGTTTTTGTTTTAATTAATATTTTCCCGTCTCGCGTTTTTTTGGCAAATTGCAACTTTGCCTCCACGGGTAAAATCAATCGTTTTTTTAAATTAAAAACGGTGAAACATTAGCCAGTGATCCATTGTTATTATTTTATTAATAATTTAATTTCTAATTTAATCTTATTCCAAATTAATTAGTCGTAATTGATTGTCGGAATTCTTTATTTCTGTAATACAAACTCTTGATACATAAAAATTATTTTCTACTTTTTAGTTCGGTTTACTATTAAAGCGTGTTTTTTAGTTTTTTTAAACTATAATTTTTTTTATGAGTTTTTCTATTATTAAGGGTTTTATGAATTTATGTTGAAACCATTAATTAATTAAGTATTAATTAGGGCAAGCGGTAGTTTGCCTTGTTTAGTGTGCGGGTAGCGACAGGGCAAAAACACGACTTGCTATATTGTCTGCAAAACAAACAAAATTAGCCTTTGCTTGTGGGAGTTACGTGTATTTGGGGTACATTTTTGTTACGTTTCTGATCTTTCGTTTGCGTGATAAAGCGAGAAGCGCTTATGTAGATGAATAAGGAAGAACGAGAGATCCGAGAGCGTGCACACGTATATGCACGCATACATTCGAAGCTATTGTCGGGACGTTGATAATGAAATGAAATGGAAAGAAAATGAAACAAGAACAATTTAAGTTCCTTACTTTGATACACTTAATATATGCAAGTCGATAGCTTAGTGGGATGAGCATCGATCAGACAGCAGCGAATACGCTGTGGGTTCGTATATCAATAGAGGAAAAGTTATTTCTTATTTTTGATTTTATTGTAACATAAAATATAATTTATTTTTATATTGATGGAATTTTTTTTTTCTTATTTTCATTATAATAATAAAATAAATATTTAGTTTTATTGTATTATAACATAAAATATTTATTATTTTTGTATTGATCCATTTTTTTTTTGGTTGTTTTATTATTTGCATTATAATAAAAAAATAAATATTTATTTTTATTATTTTCGTAAAGATTTTAAATAATTAGGGTATTATGTCACGCGGTACATCACACTGATTATTGTGGAGGTAGTAGCAGGGCAAACCGACTAACTATATTGCTTGCAATACATTTGTAAATACAACAAACAAAATTGTCAGCAAGCTATAGTGGTATTTTGTGAAAAATTTTTGTTCAGTTTCTCATATGTCTTTGCACAACGTGTTAAAGAGAAAAGCACTTATGCGGATGAATAAGGAAGAATGAGAGATCCGAGAGCGTGCACACGTATATGCACGAATACATTCGAAGCCTTTGTCGGGACGTTAGAATAGAAATGAAATGAAATGAAAAATGAAAAGAGACCTGAGACAAGATGTTAATTTTCTGACTTTGATACACATCATACGTGTAAGCTGATGGCTTAGTGGGATGAGCACCGATCAGACGCGAATATGTTGTAGGTTCGAATCTCGTCAGAGGCAAAATTATTTCTTTTTTTTTAATTTTATTATAACATAAGATATTTTTCATTTTCATATTGATGGAAATTTTTTTTTTTATTTGCACTATAATAATAAAATGAATATTTATTTTTATTGTATTATAAAATAAAATATTTATTATTTTTGTATTGACGCAATTTTTTTTTGGGTTTTTTTATTACATATTTGCATTATAATAAAAAAAAAAAAATGTTATTTTTATTATTTTCGTATTGATTTTAAATAATTAGGGTATTATGTCACGCGGTACATTACACTGATTATTGAGGAGGTAGTAGCAGGGCAAACCGACTAACTATATTGCTTGCAAAACATTTGTACATACAACAAACAAAATTGTCAGCAAGCTATGGTGGTATTTTGTGAAAAATTTTTGTTTAGTTTCTGATTTTTCTTTGCACAACGTGTTAAAGAGAAAATCACTTATGCGGATGAATAAGGAAGAATGAGAGATCCGAGAGCGTGCATATACGTGCACAAATCCATTTGAAGCCTTTGTCGGGACGTTATGAAATGAAATTAAATTAAAAATGTAAAAGAGACAAGATGTTAAGTTCCTGATTTTGATACACATCCTGCGTGTAAGCTGATGGCTTAGTGGGATGAGTATCGATCAGGCGCGAATATGTTGTGGGTTCGATTCTCGATAGAGTCAAAGTTGTTTTTTTTTTTTTTAATTTTATTATAATATAAAATATTTATTATTTTTGTATTGAAGCAAATTTTTTTTTGGTTTTTTATTATTTGCATTATATACAAAAAATAAATATTTATTTTTATTATTTTCGTTTTGAGTTTAAATAATTAGGGTATCATGGAACTCGGTTCGTTAAACTGATTATTGTGGGGGTAGTAACAGGGAAAACCGACTATCTAGTATATTGCTTGCAAAAAATTTTTAAATAAAATAAACAGAATTGTCAGCAAACTATGGTGGTACCTTGTGAAAATTTTTTGTTCAATTTCTGATCCGTCATTTGCACAATGTGATAAAGAGAGAAGCGCTTATGCAGATAAACAAGGTCAATGAAAACAAAGTTACAATTAAAATTGAAAATAGTTAAATTAAAGGGGTTTCTTCGTCCATCTTGATAATATCCATAAATACCGAGTAATAAGCGCTACATTTCATAATGGGACTTTAAACAGCAGTCCTTATGTAGCCACTTTAAAGCAAAATACAGGTTGGATCTATATCAACGACGCAAGTGTTTCTACTAATAATTGTTCCTATAAGGCTAAAGGGGCTTACATTTTCCTTTTAAGTAAAGTAAGCATTTCTCTATTAAACTTATACATATGTGTACTATATGTACTATATGAGCAAAACCCTAAAATAAAAAAATGTGATACAGTCGAGGCGGTGCCCGACAGTGTAGTACCCCATACCTATAAAAAATTAAAAAATTAATTGAATGTGGATTTGTTCATTAAGGCCACATGAATATTTTTACTAAATTTGGTGATTCTAAGTATTTTTTTACTATAATTACGTACAGTCAAAGATAGATACAATTTACAGGCCAAGGGGGTATAATTACGGTCGTGGGCAAAATAGCTTACTACTAAACATTGTGCAAATGACGGATCAGAAATTGAACAAAAGTAATTGTTATTATCACCTACCGCTATGCTTAATTGCAATTATATGCTCAAATCAATATATTAAATACATGTGCAATTTTTAAGAATTTAAGCTACTAACGTATCGTTTTTAACAAAAAGATATGATATCCCACCAAAAAAAACATCAAAAATGTAAATTTTGGTGTTTACTGCATCAAAAAGATCTCGTATCTTAAAAATGCGCCGCAACAAAAAGATGTGATACCCACTCCAAAGTATCTTTGAAAGTTAATTTGGAGTGTCGTGTAAATAATTTTTCACTACTTCTATCTTTGCAAATGAGTTTTCACTAATATAGTCTGTATCAATAGGGCAATCGTTAGATTGTCTTGCGAAGCTTGTGATGGTGTATGTACAAAGTGCGGTGAGCTATTTGGAATGACTTATGTCAGTGTCACGAAAATAAACTCAACTTTGATTTGCAAAGATAGAAGTAGTGAAAAATTATTATCACGAGACTCCAAATTAACTTTCAAAGACACTTTGGAGTGGGTATCACATCTTTTTGTTGCGGTGCATTTTTAAGATACGAGATCTTTTTGTTGCAGTAAACACCAAAATTTACATTTTTGATGTTTTTTTTGGTGGGATAGTATGGTCGCGGGAATAGGTCAAAGGTCATAAAAAATGTTCATATGAATGCATAAATAGCGACCAAACCGTAAGTTTAACAAAAACATGTTCCAAATATAGTCAATGGGAATGGGTAATTCAATTATCTACAGTCGAGAAAAAAAATTATCGAAATCAGTTTAGTATAACTAGAGATAGTTACTGTTAAGTAAAGGCACATTTTTTTTTTTTTTTTAATTTCGAAAAAGGGTTTTTCCAAAATATCTCGAAGCCCGTTTCATGAAAAAAAATTTTGACTGCATTTTCGGTTTTAGCATGTCATTTTACTACAGAAACGATTCAAAAATGTAAAGGATACCAAATTTTTTTTTTTATTTGTAAACTGGTGTAATTAGTCAATTTAATCAATTTTAGAGCTTACCAAATTTATTTAGGCCGACTCTATATTTTTTTAAAATTATGTTTTGGTAGATATGAGACTTTTTGAACCATAATTTGTTTGATTGGAAATAAGTTTTTAAAGTTTATGTAGAACAATACAGTCAAAAACGGAAAAAGTGCAAGTTATGACCTTTGACCTATTCCCGCGACCATCAAATACATTCGGATCGTTTATAAATTTTACAGGCGCTATATGCCGGTAAAAAGGAAACTTTTTAGGGGGTGGCGGTTTTGATATCGACGGCTTAAAAATCCTCCATAGCAGCGGCGGCCACCCTAATCTATATATATAAAAGAGAGTTATGTTAGATACACCATTTATAACTCAAGAACGGCTGGGCGGATTTTGATGATCTATGGTTTGTTGGATGCGTCTCCGCACTGGTTATCAGAGTAACTCATAAAACATCTGAAAAAAAATCACATAAAATGAAGTAAACCGCGAAATTCTCTTACGGTGGCAGGGGGCCAGATATCGACATAAATCGAAAATCTTCACCTGCGTGACTATTATGCGCATATTTTGGTAGAATTTCAGCTCCATCGCTTTTATAGTCTCTGGGATCCTGAAAGCCAGACATGGGTATATCGACTCGGCATTTCAACGTCGGAAGCAATGCGATCCGTTCCTGGTCATCCGAATGTGCGTTCTATACATGCTCTTGGTTGTATTTATACAGTTCATCTGAAGAATGATAAATGCTTCTATTTTCGGTTGTTGTTGGTAAACGTTCGTGGCCCAACATCATTAAAATCAATACGAAATGTTAATTTTATAGTGTGCCAAACATTTCGTGCTGCATGTCAAGAGTTAAATTTGCTTGAAAATGATACTCATTGCGAAACGACAATCGCTGAAACTATTATTTCCGCAACTCCATGTCAGATACGCAGTTTGTAGTTGCTACTGATCGAAAGCATGTGTTATCTCATTTGCGGCAGTTTGTAAGTCAAGTTAGGACTGCCAGCGCCAGATTGTGGAATGTATGTCGCGTGAACATCAGGCCCCTCGAGAGAGGGGGAAAGGGGGGATTGCCCCCGGGCCCGGATTTTTCTCATGGGCCCGGTGTAATTACTGTCGTAATAAATAAGGTGTAATAGAGGGGCCGGTACATTTTCCACCCAGGCCCGGATTTTCTCTCTACGGCCCTGGTGAACATGATTATGATCGTCATGAATCAAACCAATCAGTTCAAACGAATGTCCCTCTGTTGAACCTCAAACAGAAGGAAGTCTATGACATATTAATGAAAGCAATTGAAGATGGAAATGGTGGCTTATTTTTCCTGGCCCTGGTGGAACAGGGAAGACATTTCTGATGTCATTAATTTTGGCCACTGTTCGTGCGAGATCCGACATTGCGATATCAGATGCCTTTTCTGAAATAGCAGCCACACTGTTAGAAGGATGCCGTACGGCTCATTCAGTGTTAAAATTTCCGTTTCAAAATATTGAACAACCGATATGTAAAATTGCAAAACACTCCGCAATGGCCAACATTTTAGTACCGTCTAAAATCATCATCTGGGACGAATACAGAATGGCGCAGAAACGCGCACTTGATAGATCATTGAAAGATCTGCCCAATGATTCGAGATGTTTTGGACGCGCAATGATTTTATTGTCTGGCGATTTCTGGCAAACACTGCCAATCAATCCAAGATCGACTGCTGAAGATGAAATAAACGCTCCATCTGATCAAGATTTAAAAAAAAATTGATGATTCTCGGTAATGGTCGTGTTCCTGTCGATGAATCGAGTGGATTGATTTCGTTTCCTCCGATTTTTTTTTACTTTTGTCTCATTCCGAGAGTTCCGATGATCCCAACGGATGTCCGCTTTGAGTTTTAAATAATTCAATTTCCGAATCGCCTGACGATAAACAAATCACAAGGCCAATCCTTTGTGGATGGAACTTAGAAAATGAATGTTTTTCTCATAGTCAATTGTACGTGGCATGTTCACGTGTCGGCAAACAATCCGCTTTATTATTATTATTCTTGCGCCTAATAAATTTTCAGTAATTGAGCGATTCAGGTTCGTTTTTGCAAAATTTTTTGAAATCGAGGAGCGTGTTTGATGGTAAAGGGTATTTTAAAATCGAGTCGGACCAACTATAGCAAGTACATTATGGAAGTAAACAAACATACAAGGGATATTATAATCAGGATGATTTGAATTGTATAAAAAAGACGGGGGTTGACGTGCGAAGCACGCACGTACTCTTGCAAATATACCCAAGAAACGGAAACACATACTCCGTAATCACCTGTGAAGAACTTAACATGGATTCAAAAACGAAGGAATATAGGTCTCCAAGTGGTAACCCCAACAGGAACAATCCACCTATTTCGATTTTAAATCATATAGCATGCACGTCAAAACAACAATCTCAACCGCCGCCCAAACAGCAGAAACGGCAATAAGAAACTTACCCGCAATATGTTTAACTTTCGCCAGAAATCAAGACTTGCCATGTGGACACACTTTCTGAATCAACTTCTAAGTTGGCGCAAGCTTCGAAGGAAATGAACCGATTCAAAATCGACATTATGGGCACATCGGAAACTAGATGGACTGGCTGGGGCGATCAACACTATTTCGTATACAGTGGTCATCCACGTAATAGAGTTAATGGAGTAGGTCTTCACTTTACCCGAAAAGCGAAACAAGCTCTTCTGGAATTTAAACCAATATCCGATCGTATTATCGTAGCAAGCTTTTACTCCAAATTTCGCAACATTACTATGGTACAGTGTTACGCCCCTACGGAGGTAGCTGACGCTGACAGCAAAGATGAATTCTATAACTTATTTGAAGGATCATTAGACAACACGCAAAAAGGAGACGTATTAATAGTTATGGGCGACTGTAACGCCAAGGTAGGGAACAACAACAGCGGCGTGGAAGACGTGATGGGCCGCAATGGCCTGGGTCACATCCGCAACGATCTCAACCACCATCTTTTCATCGGAGGCTCTATATTCTTGCAGTCTCCTGATGGTACACCCGCAACCAGATTGATTACGTTCTCATCAGCAGAAAATTCCATAATAGCCTCCTCGACGTTCGCTCCCGCAGAGACGCAGACATCTACTCGGACCATAATTTATAAATTACAAAGCTTCGTATACGCCCTTCGGCTATAACGCCCATAAGTCGGGGCGCCCGGAAGCTTGATATTGACGAGTTCAAAGACCTAACAAAGAAACTAAACTTCGTCTCTCAGCTTCAAGTCAGACTCCCGGAGCCCTCGGCACCTTATTCCTGGGAGATCATATCGGATGCCTGTAGAAAACCAGCAGAGGATACAATCGGCTACGATCAGAATCAGCGTAAGCCATGGATCAGTGACGAAACGTGGCAGCGCATCGAAGAAAGGCGCCTACTTAAAACTTTAATGAATTGCATTCCGCCTCAGTAAGAGCCCATTTAAAAGCTGAATACCATATGGCTGAACGTATAGTTAAAAATTGCGTGAGAAGAGATAAACAGGGTTACGTCGATAAAATAGCGACAGACGCAGAACACTCTTCCAACCGGAATGATCTAAGAGGGGTATACACGGCTATCAAACAACTCGGTGAAAAAGGAAATCCCCGTCGCAACCCAAATCGCTTCATCTCCGTGGACAATCCAGATATTACCGAAATAGCGCTGAACAATTTAAAGTCGAATAAAACCAGCGGAAATATTCAAACAACTTGAAGTAAAAGCAGAAGCAATAGAACTTAGGGTCAATGATGAAAAAACTAAGTTTATGCTTCGGCCAACACGTAATGTAGAAGTCAACAATCTAGTCACAGACAATTCTATTTTTGAAAGCGTAAAGTAATTCACGTACTTGGGTTTCGTTCTATCAGCAAACAAAGACTCATCGATTGCTATAGACGAAAGAATTAAAGCTGCAAACAAGGCGTATTATGCAAACATTAAGTTGTTTAGATCAAACGTTTTATCACGCATGCAGAAAACCAAAATGTAGAAAACCCTTATACGACCGGTCCTCACATATAGTGCTGAAATGTGGACATTGAAAGTTAATGTTATAAACCAACTATTGAGATTCGAGAGAAGCATTATGAGAAAAATTTTCGGTCCTGTTCGACTTGAAGACTGCACATATCGTATTCATTACAACAACGAAATTGAAACCATTATTGGTGCTGCGAATGTGATACGTTTTATTAAAGCACAGTGGATTAGATGCATTAGCCACATTATACGAATGCCAAACGAAAGGATTCAAAAGAAGGTGTTTACTCTACGTCCAATAGGTGGAAGAAAAAGAGGCCGACCAAGAAGGAGATGGCTTGATGACGTCGAAGCAGACTTGAAGACGATGAACATTCGCAATTGGAAAGATGAAGCGAGAGAGAGAATGAACTGGAGGAAGATTATTGATGAAGCTATGGTCCACACCGGATTGTTAAGCTAAGAAGAAGAATAAAATTAAAAATCAATGTCATCTATAGCTTCTTTAGCTACATTTTTATTTCAAGTTTTTGAATTTTAATGCATTTGGAACAAATTACAAATGTAAAGAAACACAGGAAAGAAAAAAAAACTCAGGAACTCCACTCATAAACTCAACAGAAGGTATTCACGCTTTGGCCTGTTTACTTTTTCAAGAAATTTTCAACTCCTCAACTCAACACAAAAAAATCTTAACCGTTTTAAGACTACATTTGAATATGACAATGATAGTAGTACAGTAAACGAAGGCTCAAAAACGACATCTGCTGGAAAAAAAACACTTAGTTGATGAAACTCTCAGGGACGGTTTGGAACCCTGTTCTAAGTCTAAAACCCAGTTTTCGTATTTTACAGAGTACCAAACCATCCCTGAAAGTTTGTTCAACCAAGTATTTCTTTCCAGCTGAAACTCTTCGTTTACTGTACTTTAGTTGGAGTTTCGGTATAAAATTTATAAATAAAGTAGTGTTAAAATAAAAACAATAATTTTTAAGCTAACTGAAAAGTTTATTTTTTATAGATTAATCATTATAGCCGAAAGTTTAGTAAAATTTTTTGCATCCAACTTATATAAAGTTGGTGTGTTAGTACTAAGAAAGATAGCATCTGTAGTATTCTTAAAAATTATAACTATTTATTGCGGATCCTAGTTTACCATCGCTTGTTATATTGAAGTTTTGCTTTTGATTTGACATTTTCCTCCCATTTTGGCGATTTGAGCGAAAATAATTCTTAAGTATGTTAACTTTATACGACTCAGATGTTTGCGCATTACATTCAACCTTTAAGTGTATTTTAACAAATAAACAAGATGCAATAAAAGAGGGAACAAAATACAAACCTCGTCATCTACATTTTTTATTAAATGTTTTTCACAGTTAATTGTTGGATCGTTGCTTCTTAAAAAAGCATATGAAAGATTGGCTGTAGGTAGCTTTAGCGGGTTAGCTACTAACTCTGGCAGCAGCCAAACCTTGTTGTCATCATTCCAAGTTGACTTTTCCAAAATGATTTCAGGATCCCTTTGAGAACTTCCAAATATTAATATAAAAAAATTTAAAAAGTTCTAAAATAATATTACCAACTTTTACCATTTTTGCGAAGAATGGGAATGACTGTACGCAAAAGCTGCTGATAAAATTTTAGATTGCGCCCAAGACCTCGAATTTCGTCTAAATAATCCTCACGGTCCAATTGAAACTCAGAATTAAGGTCGGATATTTCCCTTTCAAGAGTTTTGATTTTTTGGTGACATTTTTTGATATTTTCATTTTTACTATTTATCTCCTGTTGAATATTTGTATAATGACCCTGCAAAAGATCCCGATCACCATTTTTTTCAACTCTGCTTAAAGCATGCGCGATAGCACTTAAATGACGCTGTACTTCTTTTTTACGCCTTCTATGACGTTCTTTTAATTGCAAGTCATTAACACGCTCGCCTCCGATAATAGCATTCTTTATGTAATCAATACGCTTTCGTGCTTGTAACTGTACATTTTTACAAGTTGATACCTCATTCCTTTTTGAAGTCTCCAAAACGTTGCTATCCTGTAATTCTTTTATTTTTGCCATTTCTGCCTCCATTTCCTGCCGTAACTTTGTTTTTTCGTCTTCCAGCCACAACTGGCTGGGTATATTACAATTGTTGAAGTTCTGCGCAGCGTGATTTTCATGCTTCTGATATGTTTCGTCGAGCATTTTTTTTAATCTTTGAATTTCAACTTGGTACTGTCGAAGTTTGGCATCTTTTGGGTCTTCATTTATTTTTGGAATGTTTGAAATTTTTTTTGCTCGGGATGCGTATCGTAATGTTGATAGTGTTTCATCATAGTTTGTGTTTGCTGGCGATACGCAGGATATCATCAGCGTTTTTGTATTGCCTCCCAAGGAATCCTAATGAACAGAATCCCATTTTGTTAGTTTTCATTAGAAGATGTAAAATTTACCTGTAAGAGTCGCGTCAATTTTGAATCTCGATAGGGCACGTGTTTGGTTTTACCATCAACTAATGAAGATATAACATTACCCAGAGCGGATAATGACAAATTGATTTTAGTTGCTTCCTTTAGCCTTTCGCCACTCGCAGCAGTTTTTCTTTGTCTCTCGGATCCAGCTAAATCAACCAAACTTAATTTCCCGCGTCGTACACCCCCACTGAGCTCCTCGGATGTTTGCGATGGACCCTGAATTTGTTCTAAGCTTATTGTAAATATAGTGTGTGAACGGGAACTAGTTTCATTTATCAAAGTTGCTCCTGTTATTTTATTTTTGTTTCCCGTGCTCAACAATTTATAACATTCCAGTGAATTAACAACGGTATGTGTGGATAAAGATGGCACTGTTATTCCAATTCCTGACACTTCTTTTAAGGGATGATTTAAATTATCTGATCCTTTTAAGCTTAAAAGGTCTCTAATATTTTCATTGTAAATCTCCAAATAGCTTACAAATGCCAGATATTTTGCATCATTTGCCATTGAAATAGTTTCAAATATATGATCAAAGCATCGGGGTATTACACCCTCATTTTGTCCATTTTTAAAGTTGCCCTCCCCCTAAAAATTATGTTAATTATTTAAATATAATAAGCTTCTTCAAAAAGTTGATAGACGCATACCTGCATTGTATGTGTTTTTCCACAACCAGTTTGCCCATATGCAAAAATAGTACCATTGTACCCTTCCAAGGTACTTTCCACCAAAGGGTAGCATAGGTCGTTATATATTACTTCAGTCATTGATAAACAATCGTAGACACTATCAAAAGTGAAAGCCTTTTTTGGAGCACTACGATCTGACGGGTTAAGTACGTACATGGTATAGTCTTCTATTTCAATGATATTCTACAATATATAAAATACCAATTTATGCTACTTGTAGTACATGATTGAATTGTTATTATTATTATTCTCTTTCGCAATGACGAATTGCGACGCTGACGTTGCAAAGCATCAGCCACGAAGTAGAACTTGCCGTGGTCATGGTAAGGAGAGGAGAGTAAAGTGGCCGCGGTTGGTCAGCTAAAGCACGCAGCACATGTCTATGTGTGTAAACGAACGAATTGTTTTTGTATGCATTGCGTGAATACAACAAAGCGACATACATACATACATACAAGTGCCAGTGTGCATGCATTAGCTTGTGTGCCAGCTCATGGTGCAATAACACAAGGTGAAGAAATGCCAAACAGCGCTATATTACCGATATATTACTTACGAACACCAAAAAAAATTCTTTGCCAAATTCAGTTACAATATTTTTATAAACAAACGAAACACAACGAATTTTGTTCAAAAAACGTTTTTTTGACCGATCGGTCCTATGGGATCTATATTATATAGTCAACCGATTTTGATAAAATTTGGTACAGTGCTTGGGAACTCTAAAAAACTTCTTAATGCCAAATGTGGTTACGGTATGTTCACAAATAAACGAAACACAACGAATTTTGTACAAAACACGATTTTTTGACCGATTGGTCCTATGGGAGCTATATGATATAGTTAACCGATTTTGATAAAATTTGGTACAGTGTTGAAGATCCCTAAAAACCTTCCGAATGCCAAATTTGGTTACAATATCTTCACAAACAAACGATTCACAACGTATTTTGTACAAAACACAAATTTTCGACCGATCGATCCTATGGGAGCTATATGATATAGTCAACCGATTTTGATCAAATTTGGTATAGTGCTTGGGAACTCTAAAAAACTTCTTAATGCCAAATGTGGTTACGGTATGTTCACAAATAAACGAAACACAACGAATTTTGTACAAAACACGATTTTTTGACCGATTGGTCCTATGGGAGCTATATGATATAGTCAACCGATTTTGATCAAATTTGGTATAGTGCTTGGGAACTTTAAAAAACTTCTTAATGCCAAATTTGGTTACAATATCTTCACAAACAAACGAAACACAACGAATTTTGTACAAAAAACAAATTTTCGACCGATCGATCCTATGGGAGCTATATGATATACTCAACCGATTTTGATAAAATTTGGTACAGTGCTGGGGGTTTCTAAAAAACTTCCGATCGCCAAATTTGGTTATGATATCTTCATAAGCAAACGAATTATCCATCTAAAACTTTTGCTTTTTTTCGAGGTCCTCTGAAACACCCCTATGGGAGCTATATAATGTAGTCCCGATATCAAAAAAATAAAATAAACTTGTCTCCTATGGATTAATAAGGGATCTTATCTGAAAGTTTGGTTGCTCTAGCTCTTACCATCTCTGAGATCTAGGCGTTCATACGGACAGACGGACAGACGGACATGGGTATATCGACTTCTCTAGTCACTCTGATCATACTTTAGGTAACTTTGGGGGGTCTCCGACTTCTCCTTCTGTACGTTACATACATTTTCGGCTTGCACAAACACAATATACCCTTGGTACCATACGGTACAGGGTATAAATAGTTTTTGCCCACCATTACGCTTACTCGCTTTACTTGCTCAGATGCACACATTTTCTCATGGATGCGTATTTTTCGCTTTTGTCCTCACCTCGTATTATTACACAATGTGCCTGCTTGTGTTTTTGCCTGCTTCTCTCTCTCACACTTTTTTTACTGTCACAAAATTAAAGATGGCGTACGTTACAGTCGGGCGCGGACGACTTTGGGATACCCTGTACCACTGGCCTGCAATAAAATCCGGTATATTGCTTAAGAACACCAAAATACATTTGATTGCCAAATTAGGTTACGATACCTTCATAAACAACCAAAAACTGACGAATTTTGTACAAAAACAGTTTTTTGATCGATCGGCCCTATGGAAGCTATATGATAAAGTCAACCGATTTTGATCAAATTTGGAAAAGTGTTGGGGATCTCCGAAAAAATTTCAAATGCCGAATTTGGTTACGATATCTTCATAAACAAACGAAGCACAACAAATTTTGTACAAAAAACGGTTTTTTGATTGATCGGCCCTACGGGAGCTATGTAATATATTCAACCGATTTTGGTCAAATTTGGTACAGTGTTGGGGATCTCTAAAAAACTTCAAAATGCCGAATTTGGTTACGATATCTTCATAAATAAACAAAATACATCGAATGTTATTTTAAAAAATTTTATTTGGCCGATTGGTCCTATGGGAGCTATATGATATAGTCAACCGATTTTGATAAAACTCGGTACAGTGTTGAAGATTTCTAAAAAACTTCCGAATGCCAAATTTGGTTACGATATCTTTATAAACAAACGAATCATCCATCTAAAACTTTTTGTTTTTTTCGAGGTCCTCTGAAACACCCCTATGGGAGCTATATAATATAACCCCGATATCAAAAAAATAAAATAAACTTGTCTCCCCTGACATAATAGCGCATCTAATCTGAAAATTTGGTTGCTCTAGGTCTTACCATCTCTGAGATCTAGGCGTTCATACAGACTGACGGACAGACGGACATGGGTATATCGACTTCTCTAGTCACCTGATCAGGGTTACTTTAGGTAACTTTGGGGGGTCTCCGACGTCTCCTTCTGTATGTTACATACATTTTCGGCTTGCACAAACTTAATATACCCTTTGTACCATACGGCAGAGGGTATAAAAATTGAAATATATTATTTACATTGACAAGTTTGCATATTTGAACTCACTCTCACGTTTTGTTTCAGCTAAGGAGTGCAAACAGTATGACATCCATATCGTTTTATTTGCGCTGAGCGCATAAGAAAGAAGCACAAAAAGCAATAGCAAAGAGTTAAATAATAACAATATAGGCATCTACTGACAGCAGTCTGCATTTTGGGCTTTGTTGTTGTTGTAATTCTCTACTACAGCAGATCTAGTGGTGCTCTGTTTATATTGGTTTATTTCGTTTTGTTCTACTTGCTGTGTATACTTTCTTGTTTACGATCATATGATCATTGTTGCTCTCCAACGTTGTTTTTGTTTTTTATACCCTGTACCGTATGGTACAAAGGGTATATTGTGTTTGTGCAAGCCGAAAATGTATGTAACGTACAGAAGGAGAAGTCAGAGACCCCCCAAAGTTACCTAAAGTATGATCAGAGTGACTAGAGAAGTCGATATACCCATGTCCGTCTGTCCGTATGAACGCCTAGATCTCAGAGATGGTAAGAGCTAGAGCAACCAAACTTTCAGATAAGATCCCTTATTAATCCATAGGAGACAAGTTTATTTTATTTTTTTGATATCGGGACTACATTATATAGCTCCCATAGGGTTGTTTCAGAGGACCTCGAAAAAAAACCAAAAGTTTTAGATGGATAATTCGTTTGTTTATGAAGATATCGTAACCAAATTTGCTACTCAAAAGTTTTTTAGAGTTCCCAATCACTGTACCAAATTTTATTAAAATCGGTTGACTATATCATATAGCTCCCATAGGAACGATCGGTCAAAAAAACATTTTTGGTTAAAAATTCGTCTGTTTTTGGTTGTTTATGAAGGTATCGTAATCTAATTTGGCAATCGAATGTCTTTTGGTGTTCTTAAGCAATTTACTGGATTTTATTGCAAAGCAGTGGTACAGGGTATCCCAAAGTCGTCCGCGCCCGACTTTAACGTACGCCATCTTTTCAATAAGAATTTTTGTGTCTCTCGCTCTGCTCTGTTCAAGTTTCTTGTCAGAGAGTTGACATAAAACAATTTTTTTTATTATAAAATTACGGCAAATAACGAACAAAAATGAGTGGGCGAAAAAAGTTTTACTTCAAACGCGTGCTTGTACTGCACGTGAATTTTTTAAATACCACAACATATTTTGTGTTTTAGTCCAACAAAGGGTGATATCATTTAAATAAAGCAAATAAATCGAAACTACTGTATTATTATTCTGAGAATTTTTTGCCCTTATGTACATATACTTACTCAATCCCTCCAAAGAAGATGGGCGCCGCGGACGACTTTGGAACACCCTGTACCACCCACCACCTTGCGATAAAATCTTGTATATTGCTCAAGAACTCCAAGAGATATTTGATTGCTAAATATTACAAATTTTTTTTATAAATATATTGTTTATTCATCATCATATTTATACATTAGTTTATTTATACAATTTATAGAGAAAAATTTTGCACCAAAAACTTTTTTGACCGATCGGTCCTATGGGGGCTATATGATATAGTTCACCGATTTTAATAAAATTTGGTAAAGTGCATGGGAACTCTAAAAAACTTACGGATGCCAAATTTGGTTACGATATCTTTATAAAAAAACGAATTATCCATCTTAAACTTTAGTTTTTTTCGAGGTTCTCTGAAAACCCCTATGGGAGCTACTTGTCTTCTATGGAATAATAAGATATCTAATCTGAAAGTTTGGATGCTCTAGCTCTTACCATCTATGAGAGTAGGCCTTTATACAGGCAGACAAAAGGACATGAGTACATATATCGATTTCTCTAGTCACCCTGATCATACTTAAGGTAACTTTGGGGACCCCCGACGTCCCCTTCTTTATGTTAAACAGTTTCGTCTAGCACAAACTTAATATACACTTTGTACCATAAAGTACAGTGTATAAAAATGTAGGCGTATACAATTTTTTAATTAATAAAGTCTTTCAGTTTAATTTTCACCAATTTCAAGAAGTCTGATCATCTTAAAAATTTGCATAGGGGTCAAGGACTGATGATAATACAATTATTTAATAACTTTGTTCTAATGTCCTGACTATGATCATCAGGATATAAAATGTACACTAAAAGTATGCAACAGTTTTTCAAAATACTTAGTAGGCTTGTTGACAAAAGTCCAGGTTTGTTTTTAGTCTTAAAATAAAAAATTATACATAGTTTAAAACAACTAAAAAAAACACGCTTTAATAGTAAGCCGAACTAAAAAGTAGAAAATAACTTTGATGTATGAAGAGTTGGTATTACAGCAATAGAAAATTCCGACAATCAATTAATAAATTAATAATATAATTCAATTATAGTAAAAAAAGCGTGGGGTGCTTGATATTAATTGTTACAATTATTTCAGTAGTAGCTACTTATAAAATTGAAGTCATTATTAAAATATAGGAAATTGCAGCGTGTTTTTTTAGTTTTTTTAAAATATAATTTTTTTTTTTGTTTATGGAGATATCGTAACCAAATATAGCAATCAAATGTCTTTTGGAGTATATATGTATGTATATTAGGGTGGCCGCCGATGCTATGGAGGATTTTTAAACCGTCGATATCACAATATCCCCTCGACCATTTAATTACATTCGGATCGTTTTTAAATTTTACAGGCGCTATATGCAGTTAAAAACGAAACTTTTTAGGGGGTGACGTTAGTAAAATCGTGAGATGTTGCAAAAATGGCCACCCTAATGTATATTTGATTGCAATGTGGTGGTACAGGGTATCTTATAGTCATCCGCACCCGACTTTAACGTACGCCATCTTTTAAAAATGAAAATGCACATTCGGAAGAGTTGGGATTATTTTAATAGAAATAAGAAAGTTTATGATATATTTTTGAAAAACACGCATGTTAAAAACATACGTCCCATCTGATGGATAAAGTGTGTATCCAGTCTAGTTTTATTTATTTATTTATTTATTTTTTTTTATTTGAGGGGTACAACTAAGTTCAGTTGACCTTATATTATAAAAAAAGTATAATTTATTTAAAAAAGAAAATAGAGCGAGGAAATTGATATGAACTAATCCGCGTCTCTAGCCCGATGGGTGATCTTTTTAATGATATGCACCAACTCACATCAAGAACTGGCCAGACACTTGGATTTACAATATAAAAGTCGAAACAAGGAAGCAAGATAAAAATTAAACAATATATCACAAAAAGAGCCAATGGATCACCGTTGACCAAGTGGGTGACTCATAATATATGATTGGTCAAGGATGCTCGAAGTGGCAAGTCAAGGTGACTTAAGATAGAAGAAGTGATAGATTGAATAGACCGTTCGAAAGAAAGGAAATTGTAAAAGTTATTATAGTTAGAGCATAAGACACGGAAAGGATCGTGCAAAGCATAATTAGATCTACAAAATTGTAAGGCTAAGGGTCGAAAATTACGAGTTACTCTGGATGGTATGGTAAGACCGAGTTTTATGCAAGAATAAAACGCCGTGGCATGTTCTGCGATGATTTAAGGAAGGCAACTTTATAAGGCGAAGTCTATCAGAATATGGCGGCAGTCGGATATTTGGGTCCCAGTTTAAGCCACGAAGTGCAAAAAGGAGAAATTGCTTTTGTACGGACTCAATCATGTCCTGATAAAGGTGGTATTGAGGGCTCCAAACGCAGGAACAAAATTCCAAAATTGGACGGACAAGAGAAATATAAAGAAGTTTGGTTGTGTAAGGGTCGTTAAACTCTTTAGACCAACGCTTAATAAAAGCAAGAGCACCTCTAGCTTTATTCACGATGTTGCAAATATGATTATTAAATTTAAGGTTATGATTAAACAAGACACCAAGGTCAGACACACTCTTGATGCGTTCTAAGGTAGAAGATTCTAAAGAGTAAGTAGCCAAATAAGGAGCAGAACGATAAAATGTCATAACGTTACATTTTGTCTTGTTGAGAAAGAGTTGGTTGATATAGCACCGAGATTGCATATTATCAAAATCATGCTTAAGAAGTAAGTATTTGTTATTATCGGAGTAGGACATACAGAGTTTAACATCATCCACATACATTAGAATGTGAGAAGATGAGATTACTTGAGGGAGATCATTTAAAAATAAGTTAAAAAGAAGAGGGCCTAGATGGCTACCTTGAGGTACCCCTGACGTGACATTAATTTCTGTAGATTCGCAACCTTTAAAAACTACCTTCTGGACTCGGTTGGATAAATAGGACGATATCCAATTTAAAAGACAAGAAGGAAACCCCAGACGAGACAGTTTAACAAGGAGAAGACTATGGTTTACCGAGTCAAATGCTTTGCTAAAGTCAGTATAAATCCCATCAGTGTGCTTTTTTTCTGTAAAACCATGATTAATAAGAGATGAAAGTTCTAAAAGGTTAGTAGAAGTGGACCGACGTTTTACAAACCCATGTTGGGAATCCGACTTTAAAGAACGACAGTAGTGTTGCAATTGTGAAGTTACAATCCTTTCAAAAACTTTTGGAATTGATGAAAGCTTGGCAATACCGCGGTAGTTCTCAATGTTGGACTTGGAACCTTTTTTATGAATAGGGATAATGAAGGATTCATTCCAGATGGCCGGAAGATTAGAATATTTTAATGAAGTGCGGAAAAGAACAGATAATGGTGTAGAAAGAGAGTGAGCACAATGCTTTAAGACGCAACTAGCAATGGCATCGGGGCCAGGGGAGAAGGATGATTTAATGGACAGTAGGGATTGTAAAACGTCGGTTTCAAAGATTTCTGGATAAGCAATAAGATTTGAATGTGGTAGGTTATAGGGATAGTTAAGGTCAATGCAATTAGGGTTGACAGAATAGGTAGTTTAAAAAAATGTCGCAAACAGGTCGGCGATTTCAGAATTGTTAGTAGAGCTTTCATTTTTAAAAAAAAAGAGATGAAGGAAATAAGGAAGATTTACGTTTAGAATTAACAAAAGAAAAACATTTTTTAGGATCACTACAGAAGTTAAGCCGACAGCGGGAAAGATAATTATTGTAGCAAATTCTGTTAAGGACGAACTTGCTGCGTAAAATAGATAACTTATAAAAGTCGACAGGAGATCCAGATTTCTTAAATTTTTTGTAAGAAGAAGACTTGCGATTTTTTAAAGAGGACAGACTAGTAGTAAACCAAGGCGGCTTTAAAGAAGGAGCCGGGACAGAAAAAGGGACAAAGAGATCAAAAGCAGCGTATAAAACCGGATAGAAATTGGAAATGGATATGTCAAGGTCGTTAGTAGTCATCAAAGGCAACCAGTTAACTTCGGACAAAAATTTATTAAGACCGACAAAATTAGACTAGCGAAAGCAGCGATACCGAGGAGCATGAGCATGTGGCTGATTTCGGTAGAGACCATTAAATTTTAAAGAGATTTGTAATGTCGGATGGTACGGATCCTCGGGTACGGAGAGCGGACAGCCCCTAGAAATTTCAAAATCAGAATTATCATTGACAAAAACGAGGTCAAGCATTCTATTTGAGCAATTATGTATAAAATTTATTTGGCTGAGAGAGATATCAATCAGTCCTGTAACAAACTCATGATTACCAGATGGAAAAAGAAAACTAGAATTGACTGAACTAAGCCAAGATAATGTAGGCAGATTAAAGTCGCCTAACCAACAATTTGATCCCGAGTACCAACAGAATCAGCCACCATACGAATGACAGTGAGATGATTCTGATATACACTCAAGTCGGAGCAAGGAGGTATATAGGAACAAGTAAAATAGATATAGGAATTATTAAAAAACACTTTTACCGCAATGAACTCAATGCCTATTGGAAAATTTAGAGATAGTAAATGAGATTGTAAGGCTACATTTACAGCAATGAGTACACCACCACCACGACCGGGAGACCGGTCAAGCCTGTAGGTTATATAGGAGTTAACAAAAATCTCAAAATCATAGACTGACGCATTAAGCCAGGTTTCGGAGAAAGCAATAACATCAGAATCAAAATCTACGCTATTAGTGAAAAGTGTACTAAGTTTAGAGAGGAGACCACGAACATTCTGATATTGAATGGTAAGGACAGAATTTAGTTTTTTGAAGCTGTGTTAACTACACGTATGGAGGAAGCTACATTAGATGCTAAAGTCTTTTTTGGTTTTTTAATAAACTCATGCACTAAAGTATGAGTAGGCCAGAATGAAGGATTAAGTATAGCAGAAAAGAGAGAGTCGGGGACACTAATCTTAAACGAAAAGATATAGCGCTTATACTTAAAATTGAACTTAAATACTTCAATTTCATTCGGAGAAATATTAAGCTTCTCGCAAACGAATTGTTTAATGCAATTTTCTGTTGCCGATGGCATTAGCCTGGAGACGAAGATTGACTTTTTAGGAGCCACACCAACCAATGAATTCGAAGGGTCGGCAGTTGACGGGGCGGCGGGTATAGGGACTCCACTCAAAATTATGACGGAGGACGGCGCATCAGTCACCCTGTTAGTGGCGCAGTCCGTAGTGGCAGACTCAACAGAAACAGTAAGAGCTGTAGAGCCTACAGTAAAACTGGCGCCAGTGTCGACAGCAACAGCACTAGCCGTGTCACCAGCAGCGGCTGAAGAAACTGGTATAGGTGTAGCAAACGAAATAAATATAAATAAAAATAATATAATTAATTTTATAATGATATAAAAGGAAAAAAAAACGATATTCTTGTCGATTGGCCAAGTTTGCTAGGCCGTACGACTTTGGTACATTTGCCACTTAAATTATCCTTGAAATATTTACTCATATGGAGCTCGCATATACTGTATGTACCCATTGGTATTATGGTTCACTATGGGGTCAGTGCTTCTGCCTGACCATTTTTCCCAGCTCGGGATAAGAAAGAGGATTTTCTATGTTTGGAGCTTACTAGAATTGACTCTTCTAGTCTTAGGGTTGACATAAGAGCATTTTCTCCTATCACTATTTTTAAAGTATGTATAGTGTGTTGTGATGCGCACAGACACAGTATTTTGATGAATTGATGCGCCATGTAAATGTAAACAGTAAAATAATAAAAGCGTGTTAATTAAACATACTTCACATTTACTTTCGCGTTCCTTTTGACTCATCGGCCTACAACGAACAACAACTTTCACATTTTCATTCATTTTTGTTCAAGTCAACGTAAGCACTGACTACAAACTAACAGAGTTGAGTCAATCCAGTTTGAAGCAGTTCCACAGACCGAGTCCTTGAACTACTTAGCTACATGTCATATTTCCTTGTTTTATAGCCTATTCACACTGGGGCACATTTAACAACTTTTATTCACACTGAGTACAATTATCGGAACGCCTGGGAATTTTCGAAGATATGGAACAGCGGATTCACACTGACAACTTTTTTGTCATAGCGCAAAAAATAAAGAAATTGTGAGAAAATTTAAAAAAAACTTAGCCACCTTTTTTTTGTTTGTTAAAGGCCAGTGCGCAGCCTCTTAAAAAGCCCTGAAAGAAAAAATGTAACTTATATTGTGACCAATCAGTAGTACCCATATCTAGACAATCAACATGTAGATGTCGTAAGTAAGAATAGGTGGAGCCAGCAACAACAAACAAAAAGTAAATATACAGGCATGGTCCCGAATTCGACTCGTTTTGAAAAGTCAAGTTTGTATTACAGCAATAGAAAATTCTTACAATCAATTACGACTAATTAATTTGGAATAAGATTTAATTAGAAATTAAATTATTAAAAAATAATTCAATTATAGTAAAAAAAGCGTGGGGTGCTTATTATTAAATGTTACAATTATTTCAGTAGTAGCTCTTTATAAAATTAAAGTCATTATGTAAATATAGTAAATTGCACCCACGCTTCTATTCTAACTCTTGATACATCAAAATTATTTTCTACTTTTTAGTTCGGTTTACTATTAAAGCGTGTTTTTTTTTGGTTTTTTTAAACTACAATTTTTTATTTTAAGACTAAAACCAAACATGAAATTTGGTTAACAAGCCTACTAATTATTTTAAAAAACTGTTGCATACGTTTAGTGTACATTTTATTTTTTAAATCCTGATGATCCTAGTCAGGACATTAGAACAAAGTTATTAAATAATTGTATTGTCATCTGTCCTTGACCCCAGTGCAAATTTTCAAGATGATCAGACTTCTTGAAATTAGTGAAAATTAAGCTGAAAGATTTCGAAATCTCGATCGTTACATACATACATTCATACAGGTCAAGCTAATAAAAGCATGTTTATCAGCTGCGTTACAAGTGTAAAAAAAAAAAATAATTCATCAACAACTAGCCAAGTTGGCCATTACTTTGGAGTAACAAGGCATGGCAGGCCCCCATCGGTATAGCCATGTCTTTCTGTTCGTCTGTCTGACTGTTCGTATGATAGAAAAGATCTCATAGACTATAAGAGCTATGGAGCTGAAATTTTATTACGCAATGATTTCAGGAACTGTATGGAGTATTAAAAATCCGGCTGTTGTTGTATGTATTGTGGGTCATAGTATTTCAGTTCAAATAATTAATAATAATTATATTTTCATTGAAAAAATAAAATTTGTTTTCACAAATTCACTGTTTTTGATTTAGTTTCAGCTTATGCACTTGGTTTATTCAAATTCAAGCATGCATAGATATATAAACGAGTGTCAGTGTGTATGCGTCAGCTTGTGTGTTGCTTCTCTCTCTCTCACATTTTTTTGCTCTCACAAAATTTATGTCCCCGAGTTCGGCAATCTTACTCTACCTTACTTATTACACCATGATATTGAAGTATGAAATTATTATAGTTTAAAGAATAAATAATAATAAATCACTCGCACAGTACATATGTACATGTTCGACGTGTGCCTCGCTTTCGGAATTTGCACCAATTAGCTTCATCGTCTAAATGTAGACGTCAGGCTACAAGAGCAAGTGGTTAATACTATGCAAAGATCGCATCTCAGAGAAGATCCAGAGATTATAAACGCAGAGCAGGAGAGGGATATAAGTCGTAGACGGCGGAGCAGTCAACAAAAGACATAGAGTTTCGGATTGCAGAGCAGGAAGTCTATGCATAGAAGACAGATCAGAGAAAGCTTACAGTTTAGCATTGCAGAGCAGGAGAGTGATACATTACGTAAAGGTCGGAGCAGACAGGAAAGGCGGGAAGAGCAAGTAAGGAAGACAGGCTATGGCGGACCCAAAATGTAATTTAGTTGTGCAGGCAAGAGCACAATTAATAGGAGAAGTACAAGAATAAATTCACGCCACGTTAATGAGGAAATGACATCTTCATTTTTTTTTTTTTTAATAGTTCAGAGTTAACAATTCAGTTTTGCCCAAGGCGTGCGGCAGGTTTGCGCTCTGTCTGTTGTTTATCACTGTTCTTGACGACGTCTTGAAAAAACCAATGCTGCCTTCCCTTCTGCTGTCATTACTTGGCGTCTCTTTCAAAAACTGCATGATTTGGATTATGCCGACGACATCTGGCTCTTTTCTCACACCCTACAAACTTGAGCCCTAGCAAAATACGCCGAAAAAATTGTTTTAAAAATTAACTTCAACAAAACCAAATTAATGCGTCTAAAAACTACCAACACCTCGCCGCTCGTTATAGAAATAGACAACAGTTCAAGAACGATCGATGAGGTTGAAAGCTTCTGCTATCTCGGCCGCATCGTCACAAAGGAGGGAGGGGCAAACGAGGATGTTTTAGCTCGCATTTTCATAGCCCGAATATGCCCTTTGAGTGGAATCCCCAAAGGCCACGTAGGCCTGGCCGCCCACGAGTCACGTGGCTGCGCTCTATCCACGCTGAGCATCGGCAGTTTGGCTCATGGTGTGAAATTCGGCAAAAAGCTATTGACAGACAATTATGGAAAAACTTCGTCTCCGCCCTATGCTCTTACTTTATATATTTCGCATATGTATAGTACTTTCACCAAGGAACTAATAATAGCCATAAATGGTTGCACATTTTAAATTCTGTGTCAGTTCCATAAACATATGAGGTTTTGGCGCCTTGTTTCGAATTAAAAATTGCCAGTCTTTTTCGTTGACATAGCTTACATTTTCGGAGCGAATGACAAAAATTTAGAATTGCACAGAAAAATTATCGAATATATTTTCATCGGGACACAATAAGATAGGAACATTTCCACAAGATGTTGGAATAATATTGAAATTTTCGGAACGGCTTGTACTTGCTTGCAAAAATAGTGACGTTTTCAGCCCTTCTTTTGTGTTGCGTGTGCGAAACGAAAAGAATGAAAGAAAATGTGTGCAGTCAGCTGTTGGATTGCAAAAATCGTGATGTTTTCAGCCTTTGCTTTTGAGTTAAAGAGAATGAAAGAAAATGTGATAGCTATTAGCTGCTTTTTGGTTTATTTTGTCTTGTCGGCTTATTTGAGTAGGCATACATACATACATATATGCTGCTGTGTACATTTGTGCGTATACAAATATGAATGTGAAGCAGTTAGTGATATGAGAAGGGTTTGGAGGAGTGTCAACGGTTATATTTGACTTTTTTTGACCTACATGATTTCTTTTATCATTAAAACTGTTGACCGTAATGAAATGTATAACTTTTTTTTAGGTGCTGTAATAAACTGAAATTGAATAAAACACATGCATTTTTATTTTCATAAATTAATTTAAGATTTTTATTCAAATTTTTTTTTTTTATTATTGACAATTTTTGATTTTTGCTGAAAAATAAACATTTTTGCAACACATTCACTTGAATTTTTATAACAGGCTTATTCTATTCTTGTTGCGGCTTGTAGTTGTTAGTGCTGCTATTGTTGTTGCTAATACAGTTGTTGTTGTTCATTGTTTTTGCTTTTTCTCTTCAGGCAGCGCATAGTCATCCTAGCGCACAGTGGGCCAAATTACTAATTTAGCAGCGATTAATATCTTTTGAAAAAATTAACCCACTAACACCATCAAATTTAAAATTTTAAAATATGTTTTGTTCATCAACATTTTTGACGAGTTTTGTTCGAGCTCACATCACAAGACACTATAGTAATTTTAGAGTTATCTCAGAAGTTTCACACTACGAAACACATTAGTAAAAATTACTTTTCCTTCTAGTATTACAAATAACATAACATTTTGGGACAAAACACAATTAGATTCCACAAACAATTTTAGATTTTTGCTGTTACATACTTTTAACCTTAATTAAAAACACGAAGTCTTACAACTGCGCTAATAAACAGAGCATGCCAAACAGCAGTTGCCGATAACCTCTCTGGTATTTGATAAATCGAATTCAATACATTTTGGGCCAATTTAGATTTTGAAATGAATCTCCAGTAGATTGGTATTCCACCCACTGTGCAGTATGGCGCTCTATTCTCGGATCGGCGGTCACGCGAATACCTTTTTTCCCACACATACAACTACATACATATATGTATGTGCATAGATATTTTTCGTTCAACAGAATGAGAGTCGATAGCTAAATACCCTTTTTTGCATTGTATGCATGAATTTGTTAATATAAAGACAAACGTGGTCTACAAGTGTTAAAACAGTCACATACTCCCAAAGTATTGAATTGTGAAAAACTAAAGATCTATAAATTTATCTAAACAACGAAGCTTAAAGCCGACTTCAATTGCCAGCTCACGTGAAATTCTTGCTCTTTTTTTAGATTCTCGCTTTTACTCTGCCCGCCTGTACCATAATTCTCTAAACATTTTGCGCACATTGAATATATCAAATAATTTTTGTTTCATCATTAGTTAATTGGTATTTTTTTAAAACATAATAAAAAGTAAATAGTTTTATTTTTATTGTTTCTACTGTCAGGTGGTTATTTCGTCTGAAAAAATAATTTGTGCTAACCCAAGTGTCGCCGTCAGACAATAGGTATCACAAGGGGATCAACGTGTAACCACTTTGTGTGGTACGCGCCGAAATTGTGATACAGCCGAAATTGTGGAGGCAGGTTCTTGGCACGGTCATGTCTCTGACTGGGATGCTGACTAATTGTAGTCGGGCGAAGAGAAGAACTCTTTTATTAAAAAATTACCCCAATCTAAGGTGGAACATCATACGCCGATAGATGCATGGCCGAGGGGGTGCTCTGTCGCTCGTATGCGGACTCTGGATACCTGTCAACCTCCAGTTTTAATCTTTGACCTCCCAGGGCATCTCGGGCCATCCCGTGGGCAACATCCCCGGCCCGAGAATTAACTTTATTTTATGGATAACTATAATACTTCAGATGAGTTTGATGACACTCTAAAAGCATCACCCCAAGAGGAAGTCTGCACGGCGACCTCTCTGATGTGCCGCAGCCAGTGCTGTTGGGCATACTGAACGGACTTGGGTTCAACCACCTGAATCTGTTCAAGAACAGCCGGTACACCTTCAACCGAAAGGACCAGCGCTTCTTCATCGGCAGCTCGAGGTGGCGGCCTTGAGCTCCGAGGAAGAACTCCTGGTCTCTGACGGAGATGACACAGTGAGTGTAGTCTCGCAGAAATCGTCTGGCACCAGTATCGGAGCCACCCTCCAGACCCTCATTCTGGAGTCAGAGCCTCCCTTTGAAAAACTCAGCTCCCGGGAGAAGAGACTCCTTAAGGCCGCTCTTGGCAAAGGACTCTCCAGAGCAGACGCTCTTGCTTCCGTCAGATCGGCACCCCCTGCGACACTTGTCAAGAGAAGCCGATCTGACGATAAGTCGCCACATACGGCGACAAAGAAACCGAAGCAAACTCATGTCGAGTCCAATAAGATGCCCTAGCGTAGTCAAAGGCATCAAGCTGGGTTTCATATCAAATGCTGCAGCTCTTACTTCCGATCAAATGGCTCGGATCAAAGCGGCTATTCTCGATGTTACAATCGATTTCGCTGGTGATGCGACACCACAGTTCGAAGGATGTGTCCTTCGCTCGAACTGGGTGTTGCTGATATGTGCGAATGAACCCACAGTTGCGTGGGTTCACACAAACTTCTGGAATGTCAAGAGTAAGGTTGATGTCGGAGGAGGAGTTTCCCCGAACACATGTGGTTCGAGGTTACTGCCCCAATAGCACCATGGTCAACTTCTGCATCTCGTCCTTGCGGTTGATGGGACCTCCTATCAACAGCTGGTGGAACTGGGTGAGCAAATTAATTACCATTTTGGGAAGGTTAAGCTTAGTCTTAAGGGTAGTGGCCCTAGGACTGCTAAACCTTCCCAAACGGAGCAGCCTGTAAGCGCCCCACCACCACCCCAGTGGCACCCTCCGCGGATACAACTGAGAAAGCTGTAGTGCCCTCAGTATCCACAGACCCACAAAATTCTGCCCCGAATGTTGACAGCAACCCGCGACTCAACTAGCAAAGCTGCTGGGCTAGCTAAAGGCACCAAAAGGGCCGGGGCACTGGTACTGGTATCCGCGACAGGGCGGACAAGCTACCTAAGGGCGCTCGAGGCAACGCTCCATTCGGCAGTCGAATGAGCGCCACTAGGGTGCTGCAGGCGAATCTGCACCACGCTAAAGGAGCGTCAGCCATGTTGTAAATAGAGGGAACAAACCCACCTGCATTAATGCTATCACAGAAGAGGTATTAGACCTTACTCTGGCTAACAGCTCCCTGTCTGGCCTTAAAAGTAACTGGAGGGTAACAAATGAGGCCACACTTTCAGACCATCAGCACATCAGATTTGACTTGCCGGGGCAGTTAGAGTTAAGGCAGAGGGTTTTCAATCCAAAGAAGACCAACTGGATCCATTTTCAGACACTGGTCGAATATGCACTCCTTAGTCTCCAACATCAACTCGGTAAATGAGATTGATTTGGCTGCAAGCCAGCTTGAAGATGTACTGATCTCCTCTTTCCAAGCCAGTAAAGTTGAGCGCTCTTACCAGTCGAAACGTGAGGTTCCCTGGTGGAATGCCAACCTTACGGCTAAAAGGAAAACTGTGAGGAGACTCTTTAGTAAAGCTAGGAAAACCAAACAGTGGGATAAGTACGAGACTGCTCTCACTGACTACAACAAGGACATTAGAAATTCTTAAAGGGAAACCTGGAAGAACTTCTGCAATAGTGTCCAAAACCTAACAGAAGCGGCTAGACTTCAACGAGTCATGGCCAAAGAGTCCTCAAACGGGGTAGGTCTGTTGAGCAGGAGTGATGGCTCCTTTACATCAGACCGTATGGAAACATTGGAGCTCTTACTCCAAACACACTTTCCAGGCTCTACTATCTGTAATGGAGATGCCCAACTCTCAGATTGGATCGAGCCGAAGTTCCTTGGGGCTGAAAGAATATCTGGCACAATATTTTATGCCGACAAAGTCAGATGGACAATTGGCTCCTTTGAACCTTTCAAGGCACCCGGTGGGGACGGAATATTTCCAGCACTTCTACTTTCATCCTGAACCCACTGATTTGTCTGTTTAGAGCAAGCTTTGTCTGGGGATACATTCCTCACTCTTGGAGGAGAGTTCGGGTGGTTTTTATCCCTAAATCTGTCAATAGGCCAATAGATAAGCCCAAGTCATACAAATAGTTGTCAGTATTTTGACGAATCATCAAACACTACGCGTAATAATTCATTGAGCCATCCTTCTTGGTAGTTTCCGCACCTAATATAAAAACAGTAATATTTTTTCTTAAAAGCTTATTAGTGAATTAAGATTGGTTGCCAGTCCTTTGCCCAATATTTAAAAAAAACAGCCCCTAATCCATTAGTCGACTCTTCCGACTTCCTTGAAAATTAGGAGTTATTTTTTTGGAATACAAAACTAAACCCAGCAAAATTTGTATCATATTTACATGTAAGCTATTACATTAATAATAATCACTATTCAATGGATTTATCATCTTAATATTAAAGTGATAACCATCGTCTCCTTCATGAAGAATGACTCTTTTCATTGCTGTATTGATTTCTTGACGCCGATCAAATTGCTCCTCTATATTGCCCATGAAGTAAATTTTTTAAAATTTATGTTGTGTATCTTCTAGTGATGAGCAATATTTACGTACCTGTGATTTGTCACAAGTATTTTAATGTAACGAGTCGTATCAGTGACAAGTATTTTGTCACGGCGACAAAATGTAACGAGTCGTATCAGTGACAAGTATTTTGTCACGTCGACAAAATACTCGTGGGTAACATGAGCTGTTACAAAATACGCTGCAAGTATTTTCATACCAATAGCGACAAAATACTGCGAGAGCATTTTGTCATAGTCACAACCCAAGTTGACAAAATACTCGTGGATATATAAGTTCGTATGAACTGTGACAAAATATTTGTAAGTACAAGATCCTATGAACTGTTACAAAATACGCGCCAAGTATTTCCGTACCAATAGTAACAAAATATTGCAAGAGTAAATACTGCAGGTAAATACTTTGCGCGTATTTTGCATTTTGTATATTATTTTATGAACGGTTCCAAAATAGATGGCTAGTATTAATGAATACAATAGTTTTGAGATATTTGTTGCAATATGAAGGGTCACATGCAAAGTAAGTGTCTAGTAGTTCAAGAGACTAGTGCCTTTAAAATTTTTGCGAGTAAATAATAGTGAATAATAACATGGATAGAAAGAAAAGTGAAATTTGGAAATTATTGAGTGTTTTAGATGATAATTTTGCCTTGCAAATATTCCAAGATGCAATTGGTACGGAAATACTTGGCGCGTATTTTGTAACAGTCAATAGGATCTTCAACAATCAATTTATCAAAACATGTTCAGAGGAAACATCCAACGTGTGAATTACCCAAAGCTGTAAGATATTAATTTTTTATAAACCATAAATTTTATAATTTTTTTGTTTTTAAAAGCATAATAAAAATCCGCGAAATTCTTTCGTAAAAATTTTATTATGTATTCGGTGTCACTGTCACGATCTTTTGTCACTGATATTTTTGTGTCACAGTCACAGTTGTCGCTGTGACTGCAAATTCACAGTATCACTCATCACTAGTATCTTCTACAGGTTGCAATGATCCAATCTGATGGTGAATCTGGCCTTGATTCTTCAAAACCGAAGTCAGTATTAAAGATTTATAATCACAAATGTTTTCAGAGACCAAACCAACTACATTTTACCAATTTTTTTTGTCTTAACTCTTATCTTTGAAGAAACAACATAAATTACCTTGAATGTGGGATTAAATCCATGTTCTTGGATAATGTCTGCCCCAAATGACGTCATTTAAAAGCAGCTATTGTATTTTTGAGTGTTCGCTAAAAAATATTGTGATATTGGTGTTTCTCCACAAAGCAACGAATGCAATGGCTCAGGCGGAGGAGTCAATAATGACAATTTTACTTTACGATTAAGGCAACACATACCAGTCGTTTCTCCAACAAACTTCAATGCGCCACAATACCTACAAACAAAGTCCATTGGGCCAATGAGAACGGAAGGATGTTGAATATATCAAATAAATTTTGTTTCATCATTAGTTAATTGGTATTTTTTTAAAACATAATAAAAAGTAAATAGTTTTATTTTTATTGTTTCTACTGTCAGGGGGTTATTTCGTCTGAAAAAATAATTTGTGCTAACCCAAGTGTCGCCGTCAGCCAATAGGTATCACAAGGGGATCAACGTGTAACCACTTTGTGTGGTACGCGCCGAAATTGTGATACACTACTGGTAGTGCGACTATACTCTCCTCGTGAGGGCGGCTGGAGGCAGGTTCTTGGCACTGTCATGTCTCTGACTGGGATGCTGACTAATTGTAGTCGGGCGAAGAGAAGAACACTCTTTGATTAAAAAATTACCCCAACCTAAGGTGGAACATTATACGCCGATTGATGCATGGCCGTGGGGTGATCTGTCGCTAGTATGCGGACTCTGGATACCAGTCAACCTCTAGTTTTAATCTTTGACCTCCCACGGCATCTCGGGCCATCCCGTGGGCAACATCCCCGCCCCGAGTATTAACTTTATTTTATGGAAAACTATAATACTTCAGATGAGTTTGATGACACTCTAAAAGCATCACCCCAAGAGGAAGGCATACTGAAGGGACTTGGGTTCAACCACCTGAATCTGTTCAAGAACAGCCGGTACACCTTCAACCGAAAGGACCAGCGCTTCTTTATCGGCAGCTCGAGGAAGAACTCCTGGTCTCTGACGGAGATGACACAGTGAGTGTTGTCTCGCAGAAGTCGTCTGGCACCAGTATCGGAGCCACCCTCCAGACCCTCATTCTGGAGTCAGAGCCTCCCTTTGAAAAACTCAGCTCCCGGGAGAAGAGACTCCTTAAGGCCGCTCTTGGCAAAGGACTCTTCAGAGCAGACGCTCTTGCTTCCGTCAGATCGGCACCCCCTGCGACACTTGTCAAGAGAAGCCGATCTGACGATAAGTCGCCACATACGGCGACAAAGAAACCGAAGCAAACTCATGTCGAGTCCAATAAGATGCCCTAGCGTAGTCAAAGGCATCAAGCTGGGTTTCATATCAAATGCTGCAGCTCTTACTTCCGATCAAATGGCTCGGATCAAAGCGGCTATTCTCGATGTTACAATCGATTTCGCTGGTGATGCGACACCACAGTTCGAAGGATGTGTCCTTCGCTCGAACTGGGTGTTGCTGATATGTGCGAATGAACCCACAGTTGCGTGGGTTCACACAAACTTCTGGAATGTCAAGAGTAAGGTTGATGTCGGAGGAGGAGTTTCCCCGAACACATGTGGTTCGAGGTTACTGCCCCAATAGCACCATGGTCAACTTCTGCATCTCGTCCTTGCGGTTAATTACCATTTTGGGAAGGTTAAGCTTAGTCTTAAGGGTAGTGGCCCTAGGACTGCTAAACCTTCCCAAACGGAGCAGCCTGCAACCCCACCACCACCTCAGTGGCACCCTCCGCGGATACAACTGAGAAAGCTGTAGTGCCCTCAGTATCCACGGACCCACAAAATTCTGCCCCGAATGTTGACAGCAACCCGCGACTCAACTAGCAAAGCTGCTGGGCTAGCTAAAGGCACCAAAAGGGCCGGGGCACTGGTACTGGTATCCGCGACAGGGTGGACAAGCTACCTAAGGGCGCTCGAGGCATCGCTCCATTCGGCAGTCGAATGAGCGCCACTAGGGTGCTACAGGCGAATCTGCACCACGCTAAAGGAGCGTCAGCCACCCAGTGCAGGACCTTCGCCGACAACAAAATCAACATAGCGCTCATACAGGAGCCATGGTCGGTGGGTGGCGAAGTCCGAGGCTTGAATGTCAAGACATGTAAGTTGTTATATGACCGTCAAGTGGATATGCCTCGCACTGCGATGCTTATCGACAATGGTGACAATTACATTCCTCTAACGAATTTTATATTTAGAGATCTAGTAGCTGCGCTCGTCCAAGTTGCCACGGAGACGGGCACTAGGTGGCGGCTGCTTATTTCCCTGGCGACACGACTGTCGTTCCACCAACAGAGGTCAAGGGGCTCGTTGACCACTGCAGTCAACGTAAAACGCAAATAGTCGTCGGCTGCGACGCAAACGCTCACCACACCATCTGGGGTAGTAGTGACGTTAACGCTAGAGGTAAGTCTTTTTTAGAATATTTATCGTGTAGTCAATTAAATGTTGTAAATAGAGGGAACAAACCCACCTGCATTAATGCTATCACAGAAGAGGTATTAGACCTTACTCTGGCTAG
Organism: Chymomyza fuscimana; assembly: GCA_949987675.1. Classification (NCBI taxonomy): domain Eukaryota; kingdom Metazoa; phylum Arthropoda; class Insecta; order Diptera; family Drosophilidae; genus Chymomyza; species Chymomyza fuscimana. The sequence goes on from OX465089.1 coordinate 56,769,858, forward strand.
CAGCTCCCTGTCTGGCCTTAAAAGTAACTGGAGGGTAACAAATGAGGCCACACTTTCAGACCATCAGCACATCAGATTTGACTTGCCGGGGCAGTTAGAGTTAAGGCAGAGGGTTTTCAATCCAAAGAAGACCAACTGGATCCATTTTCAGACACTGGTCGAACATGCACTCCTTAGTCTCCAACATCAACTCGGTAAATGAGATTGATTTGGCTGCAAGCCAGCTTGAAGATGTACTGATCTCCTCTTTCCAAGCCAGTAAAGTTGAGCGCTCTTACCAGTCGAAACGTGAGGTTCCCTGGTGGAATGCCAACCTTACGGCTAAAAGGAAAACTGTGAGGAGACTCTTTAGTAAAGCTAGGAAAACCAAACAGTGGGATAAGTACGAGACTGCTCTCACTGACTACAACAAGGACATTAGAAATTCTAAAAGGGAAACCTGGAAGAACTTCTGCAATAGTGTCCAAAACCTAACAGAAGCGGCTAGACTTCAACGAGTCATGGCCAAAGATTCCTCAAACGGAGTAGGTCTGTTGAGCAGGAGTGATGGCTCCATTACATCAGACCGTATGGAAACATTGGAGCTCTTACTCCAAACACACTTTCCAGGCTCTACTATCTGTAATGGAGATGCCCAACAACTTGGATCGAGCCGAAGTTCCTTGGGGCTGAAAGAATATCTGGCACAATATTTTATGCCGACAAAGTCAGATGGACAATCGGCTCCTTTGAACCTTTCAAGGCACCCGGTGGGGACGGAATATTTCCAGCACTTCTACTTTCATCCTGAACCCACTGATTTGTCTGTTTAGAGCAAGCTTTGTCTGGGGATACATTCCTTACTCTTGGAGGAGAGTTCGGGTGGTTTTTATCCCTAAATCTGGCAATAGGCCAATAGATAAGCCCAAGTCATACAAATAGTTGTCAGTTTTTTGACGAATCATCAAACAATACGCGTAATAATTCATTGAGCCATCCTTCTTGGTAGTTTCCCCTCCTAAAATAAAAACAGTAATATTTTTTCTTAAAAGCTTATTAATGAATTAAGATTGGTTGCCAGTCGTTTGCCCAATATTTAAAAAAACAGCCCCTAATCCATTAGTCGACTCTTCTGACTTCCTTGAAAATTAGCAGTTATTTTTTTGGAATACAAAACTAAACCCAGCAAAATTTGTATCATATTTACATGTAAGCTATTACATTAATAATAATCACCATTCAATGGATTTATCATCTTAATATTAAAGTGATAACCATCGTCTCCTTCATGAAGAATGACTCTTTTCATTGCTGTATTGATTTCTTGACGCCGATCAAGTTGCTCCTCTATATTGCCCATGAAGTAAATTTGTAAAAATTTATGTTGTGCATCTTCTACAGGTTGCAATGATCCAATCCGATGGTGAATCTGGCCTTGATTCTTCAAAACCGAAGTCAGTATTACAGATTTATAATCACAAATGTTTTCAGAGACCAAACCAACTACATTTTACCAATTTTTTTTGTCTTAACTCTTATCTTTGAAGAAACAACATAAATTACCTTGAATGTGGGATTAAATCCATGTTCTTGGATAATGTCTGCCCCAAATGACGTCATTTAAAAGCAGCTATTGTATTTTTGAGTGTTCGCTAAAAAATGTTGTGATATTGGTGTTTCTCCACAAAGCAACGAATGCAATGGCTCAGGCGGAGGAGTCAATAATGGCAATTTTACTTTACCATTGTGGCCGTCGGTAGCGTAGTGGTAGCGTACTCGCTTTACAAACCGAAGGTCGGTGGTTCGAATCCCCGCAGTAGCACTGGTACATTTGCCTAGCACTGGCATCGCTAGCTCAAAGACGCTATATGCCAAAGAAAGTCTCTATTAATTAAAGACACCGCCGTTCGGATTCGGCTATAAACTGTAGGTCCCTGTTTCTCTTTGAACAGTTATTAATAGAGATCCCCATGTCCCGCCCAGGGG